>QVNW01001565.1:0-48377 GCA_014825475.1 Pseudomyrmex flavicornis
ATGTTAATTTTATTTTTTTTCATTGTTATATTACATTTAACTTCTATTTCTAATTCTTATTCTTAATATTTTCTTTATTGTGCTCAGGCCCTAAGTTTCACTTGGCGCTCGCAACGTTCGCCAAGTCAGGTTCTGTCGTATTGGTCGACCAATGCAGTGTAAACGCGGCCTACGTCGCAATCGTTGCAAGCGCCAAGTGAAACTTAGGCTTGGTTTATGCGGGCAATAACCGTTAACTTATGCTGGAACCGGTAAAGTTCAACTATAGGATTTCAATACTTCTGTTCGTCAATTTCGTATTAAACAAAAGTATTGAAATCCTATAGTTGAACTTTACCAATTCCGGCATAAGTTAACGGTTATTGCTCGAACCATAAACCAAGCCTTACAGACATAAGCTGCTTTGTAGCAATCGTGATTAGCTCTTACTTTTAAAACCAATAAATCAAGTATTGACGACAACTCAGCAATTGTTCTGCTGATTTCTTTATAGTTTTTATTATAAGGCTTGTATCTATAACGTCACATGGAAATCGAACTCAATTAAACCAAGAGAGAAAAAATCACTTGAACTGTATCAGTCGCATTGGTCGAGTAACCGAAGTGACCAATCGTATTAATCCGCGACGAAAATCCAGAACCGATGTCTATATAGTATCGTGGATGCACCGTTAAGGCCCATCTACAAAAGATGCTGATGTAGTCGCAAGTTGAAGATCTCATGAAATTGATTAATCATGTTAGTCGATAAGCTAATCTGATCAACTGATTGGTCAATTTCATGAGACTCTCATCTGCGTCTTACGTAGATAGGCCTTTATGAACAATTTTGGATGCTTCACTTCCATTTTTCCACCAAACTATATCAAGAAACGTCTAAGCATTTAAATTCCGAACAGTTGAATCAAGAAATAGAAGTGAATCTTTATTGAGTATATTACAAACGTACCATTATGAATAATTACAATGATTTCCATCAAATATCAGGTAAATATAAAAATACTTTTTTAAAGTTCTATGTATAATATGTAAATATAGTAAAAGTTTTATCTTTGTAAGTATATATACATATATATTTGTATATATATATATATTTGTTTATGTGTGGCACTAATGTGTGCATATAATGGTATCGTGTAATAAATATACAAAACATACATTCTTGTGTATTTTTGTTTTTTCTTCTTAGATATTTCCAGTATCTCAACATGTTCTCAATCCAGTAGATTTATTGACAGAATGGAATCTACAGAGAGTTTGTTGTTTGACAACTATTCTAGTATTGCAAAAAATAGCAACAAGTTTGCTACAAATCAGAACACAAATTTGAATGAAAAACTAATGAACTCTTTAGTATTATGTGAAAAAAATGTAAGTGAATACATAAAAGTTAATATTGTTTATCAATGTGTAAAAGAGGCATCCTTCAATCATAAAAATATCCTGTGCAAGAGCACAGTAGACAAATTGGCAAATTTACTCTTACTTAACAAACTTGACAAATACATGCATCTTTGCTTATTGACAAAACACATGCAAGATGAAATGAAACTTTTGGGAATCATTGACTTACCGTCATCTGATTTGAGTTCTGATGAGAAATTAGATGTAAAGTGTTGTGTTGAGACATTACTTCGTGAAAGGATACATAATATGATATTGAAGTGAGTTTTTAATAAAACATTTTTATTCTTAAACAAAAATATTCTTATTATTAATTTGAAATACATTTATTTTCAATTAGTTTAAGATACATATATCTTTTCGATAATATTAGTAATATGTACTATTTGTAATAAAGTTATGTTGATTCTTGTGTGTTACAGATATGAAGCTTTAGAAGGAAAAACTCAAGAAATATCAAAAAATAATGAATACAACATATGCAGCAAGTTCCTGGACTATTCTGACATGCCAATGGCGCAATGGAAAAATAAAATTGAAGAGTTACTTCTGCAATGCGAAAACGATTTGTCCAAGTATACAAACTTAATCAATCAGTGGACTAAATTGAAATACGAAGACATGAGCCAGATGCAATTAGAAAAAATAGGATATCTGCATCTGCAAGCGAATGTTGCCGAGTTGCAAGCAAAAATAACGAGGCTTACTTGCGCAGTTAGAATGTTCCAGGAAACTCCGATCACTCTTGATGCTTTTAAAAGGCTGGATCAATTAGTCGAAAACAAATTAAGAGCAGTCACGGATGAACTTAAGCAAACAGAAGATTTAAAAAAGCTTTACGATCACTTAAAAAATACAGAATATGATCAGGTATTGAAAGTCTACTTGCAACTCTGCAATGCAATAAGAAAAAAGAAACGTCTCTTTGATATGTTAAAATAAATTAAATAAGAAATCTTTTATAAAGAAAAACTACTTAAATGTAATTTATAGCTTATATTTTTCTATGTGTATATATATATATATATATATATATATATATATATATATATATATATATATATATATATATATATATATATATATAATCTATTCAATTTTTTTGTTCTGCTGAAATTATTAAAAGCATCTCAATAGATTACTCGTTTGTTTTACTCGCTATTCAGAGTCTGTATTCTCATTCTTCAGAATGAGAGGTACACAAGTTTTATCAGTGAATATTCCATGCTCAATGAGAAATGCCTCTACATCTGATGAATAAAAGTCTGTTCCCAGAGTATTTGTCACATTCAAAAAAGTTCCTATAAGCTGTCCTTTTTTGTAAACCAACAATGCTGGCACAGCGAATGTTTTAAATTGTTTACTAAGACCTGCAGTTGACCCTAAAAACAAACACAAAAAAGAAAGAATTCATCAAGTTTGACATAGATCTTATTGCTATGTATTAATTTTCTTTAATATACCTAGAATTTTGCAAAACTTCTTTGAAGGATATTCTTCTGCAAGAGAAATCAAGCATCCGTTCATAGCTTCGCAACCAGGTATTTTGTGCTCGTAAATGTGGATGATTATAGTCACAGATTCATCTTCTTCGTCAATTGCTTCTAAAAACTGATTTGTATTCTCCAAATCAATGACTTTTCCAAAGCGGAGTTTTTCTGCTGTTGCAAGCATTTCCTTCATTCTTTGTCTTTGGTATTCCAACAGAAACTCATCGGCAAGTAAATTCGCCAAATCTGGATCTGTTTTGCTTAGTTTCTCTTTTTCTTCATCTAAAGCACTACGACAAGTTAAACTCAATTTCTTTATCATCTGCAACTTTTTCCTCTCTTGTGATTTTTGTTTTTCTTGTTCTAAATGTTTATACTGTCGCCAGTCCTACCATAAATATATTTCAAATTAATATGTTAAAAGTTATATTTTGGTTTTGGTTTTTATCGAAAACTGTTAAATATGAATATGACATGATTTTTTAGATATATTGTATGATATTGTACCTGCATAACACCCTTAGGTCCTGTGTTACTTGAGGTCCCATCCCAATGGGAATACGAAGATGGAATGTACTGTGCAGTATCTTGAATACAATTTGTATCTTCGTATTCTTTATCGGACTCTCCTGTGTCGGAATCATTTTCATCTTCACTAGAACTACAATAATTTTGCAACTTTGTACCCAGAAAAAGCTCTTCCACTTTATCTTCTAATGTTGACATGATTGGTTTTAGAATTTTAATGTTTATAGAGCAATGAGAATTATATGTACATAAGATGTGATCTATTAAAGCATTTTATTGCACATTATGCAAGAAATGTACATATAAGCAGACATTTATTAACTTATTTAATTGACACATATATATTTATATTCTAAAGAATTTTTTATTAACACACTGATGTATTCTTATATATTTATTTTATTTATGTTTGTTTAGTGTTTTTAACGTGTCTTTGCAAGTTTTACCAGGTTCCAATTGGTTTTTATTGCGCTATCAATCTTATATTTGAAATCTTTTCTGGTGCAAAAACTTTTGCTGCACTTTGGTCGAACTTTTCTACAGTTTAAATGAGGTTAATGCAGACTTCTTTAGACAAACGATTCTGTTACGACACATTTACGACAGAGAAAAGACAGAGCAATTGAGAGCAGTCATGGCCGCATTTTAACTGTTATCTGTTATTCGACCCTGTTCGATAGCGCTATGTTTACGGTGATGCACATTGGCAACTACGTAACCGGGTCTACGAACAATTTGTCGGTACAAATATGCTACGTCAATGATATATATAATATATAATATTCTATTCCATTGGTGTGTATCGATATTACAGGCATATATATTGCAATGGATAATTTTTGAGAAACAAAATTATCGTAATTAATGGATTTCTCATCATAATTCTTTTCATTTACGAGAGCAAAATAAAAATAAGTTTCTTGAATCGAAATATGATCAAGTCAAGATAAGTAAGTTTTCTTCAAGTCATCATTATTCATTTTATTACATTGCAATTTTTGAGAACGTTCTTCTATAACCTTCTTCACTTTCTTATATGAAAATGAGAAGAGATTTTTTATTACATGTATTGCATATCTGTTAGCGCACCTTATTTTGAATTTAATTCGATTTCGTAAGTTGTTGGACATCTATTTTTGATATCTTTCAGTAGAATAAAAAATAATAATAATCTCATAGAGAGAGAGAGAGAGAGAGAGAGAGAGAGAGAGAGAGAGAGAGAGAGAGACAGAGACAGAGAGAATGAGAGGAAAGTTGTAACATTCAAGAATAAAATAAATGTAGTGTACTAAAAATAAATTTTCTCGTGAAGTAATAATCTAAATAATAATAATAATAAATTGATCGTAAGTATTTTAATTATATATAATTACAAAGAATTAACCTAATCTTATTTATTTTGATCTTCTAATTTTTATTCCTGCAATATTAAGCTGTTAAATTTATTTTTATTTAGATTGTATTGAATTGTCTTTTGGACGCGAGTTCAGCAAAGCACCCTATGTTGCAATAGCTTTTCTTCGAATAATGCGGAAAGTGTAAAGGTTAATCTAGGAAGATTATTATAGATATATGGCTATATATCAGCGCCTGGTTAACCCAGGAGGTAAATAGGCAGCCATAGATATTTCTACTTGTTGCTTCATGCTTCATGTATAAGTTTATTTAAGATTCACTATATCATCTCTTTATTTGGCGCGAGTGTTAAATTACACAGGTAACATATTGTTTTATATTACTTTATTTGATTTTCTTCTTACTTGATTTTCTCTTGTGCTGTAATTTTATCGCTTTATTAAAATTATTTGAAGTTCTTAAATCTAATTCAAAATTGTGGATTTAACTTCTTTTAATTTTTTTTTAACTGAGTTAATGCGGTAAACAAAATGAATTAGAAATTTAAGCAATAACACATTGCTAGAAACACATTGCTAGAACGTTTCACTTTAAATGGAACATTCGACATATTAGATATTTCGTAATCTGTGTTTTTCCAATAAAGAAATTCTTCCTTCTTACTAAAGACTTGCGTTAACTATCGTTCAGAGGTCACTAACTCACTGATGTTGAGCAATTACAAATCAAACAGAGAGTGAAACAAGCCGATGAACCAACATAAGCGCACAACAAAAAGAGTAAGAAAAAGTATTTATTTTCTGTCGCGATGTAAACATTTGCAGAAATGTTATGGTTTATTTTGATGTAATATTTATGATTGTTCTATTAAAAAACAAAATTAAGCCGACAAACGCAATTATAGAAATATATTAATATTACAAATATTATAGTATTATAAAAACACACAAGAACGTCAATCATGACTTGAGTATGATCCAACATAGATTCGTTGGGGGTTCCATCTTATCGTTGACCTCCAGTAAGTTATCATCGAGTAATAAATTCATGTGCAAGTGTGTGCAATTACTATAGCAGTAGTCGAAATAGACGTTAATCGATATACAATTACGCAACACACAACAATCTGTGTTATTTTTTAGCGTGATGTAACATCTTAGATTTGAAACAACTGATAACACTATTGTGTGTGTGTGTGTGTGTGTGTGTGGTGCCGATTAAACGAATCATCAAGAATAATTTTTCATGAGCAAGTTTTTTTTTAATGATATTTTACGAATTGATAAAAAAATTTTCGTTAACTCTTACACTGTTTAAAGCGCGCGTAACAGACAGCAAAACTTTTTGCTAGCGCGCAAAATATAAGAGTTCTGTAGAAAGTATAAAAATTGTCAAAAAACTGAATTACATTGCATTAATTTAAAACTATATGAATATTGATAATAAATATCAAACGCTTGAAAGCGCCTCTAGCATCATTCGAGCGATATCGGTCGAGCACCTAATAGCATATATTCTGAACGAACTTCAAAGCGCCTATAGCAATAAAAGTTAATTTCTTAATGTTATAAATTTATCCATTCCTACAGTATAATATACTGTATATGGATATGTAAATATAAGAAATGTAAATGTAAGAAAAACGATTTGATTATTATACATTTTGTTACAGATGTCAAAACAAATAAAGGAACAATGTAGAATTTCGGTTTTAGTTTTCTTTATTTTTTGGACAATTTTTATCTCTGCAGTGTGCGCGACATTACTGAGTGAATTTGCGGATATTCATCAAGATAAACCTAATCACGCGCTAGCACTGACAGGAATATTATTCTGCTCTGCGCGTCGCACTAGATTTCGCGCTTCGTCGACGTCAATGTCGCTCTCGGAACAAATAACAATAATTGGACCACTTGCTGTGTAACGGGTTATCATCACGTGCGACCTTCTCTCCTTCTTTGTCCCGTGCTGCGCGTTTGCTACAGTCCTTGTCGTGCTCTTTACGCTCCGGTACGATTACCGATTGGTCGATGTGCTTACTCGCGTCCGAGATCATTGGTTGGCTCATTGCGCTAGCGTTTTTTTGACGCTCTCTATAAAAGACGCACAAAAGTCAAGCGCCAACCATTTACACCATTTAAGCGCTGGATAAATGCACGTCCGATCGATCACTTGATATCAGTTTCTACTTTTTTTTTATCGGTCATTGTTGACACTGATCAGTGACACTTGTCAAGCTCATCGTAAATCGACGTGAAAATGCCGTTTCCAGATACCACCAATGGTCACGATAGCTTTCCAGCTATCAAACGATCGACCAATAACGAGTTCAATGCGAAGCATGCGCGACACACGTAAGTTCGATTTAAAGTTTTGTTTTTTTAACTTTAGATCATCTTGGATGATCAGTCTAAACGTAAACGTCTAAAAATAAAAACAGAACAGTTTAATTACTTAAGAAGTTACGCAGATATATAATTAACGAGGCAAAATTTGCGTCTAAATAATATTTGTTACTACGAGTGTATCTATTGATAATTAATGTTGCAATTTTGGTGATGGTAATTTTACAAATATAATGCAAATTGAATTAAGAGAAGTATTTCGCGCGGGCTCATACGTGCCCGTTTGTAATTCAACATAATTTTGATCTAAAATTGGTACAAAACGGTACGGTTACCTGTTAAACTACCAGAGCAAACTCAAATAGTAACAGATTTAAGCTAAATGCATAACACAGGCTTCAGGGGTATTACAAATCATGCATCGGGATACATACATGAATGCAAAACGCATTTCCAGATATACATGGTGTTCGGAAGAAAGTTGCTAAAAACTAAAGTTGTTAAATTTTTCTCTCTCTCTCTCTCTCTCTCTCTCTCTCTCTCGTGTACACACGCGAAAGAAAAGTTTCAGAAATATAAATAATATATTAGAAACACAAGTTATAAAACATTTTTGTCTAATTAAAACTATATTAAGTTAAGAGATATAAGAAGCAATTAAGATCATATGTCTATATAAGATATTACTTGTACACACACACACACACACACACACACACACACACAACTATGTCAATGCAATTAATGTATGTTTAGTCATCCGATGAACTTTTCAATGCCAATCTTCAATGTCATGCAGAGAAAAAGTAAAATGCATATATTAGTCACTGGTAAAAGTCATTAGTTGCTCTTTATTTGTCATATTCGTTTTTTTCCCCTTATTTGAGAAAAAAATTTTATCAATCACGAATTAATTCATCTATTGTTCTATTCTTTGAATGGTTATCAGGTTAATCACGTATGACATATTTTTTCAGCTATTGTTCGCGCTAAGAGTGATGTATAAACTCATGTGCTGTACATAAGTAGATACAAAGAATAAAAGATAGCAAAAATTAAATACAATATGTATTTCTTATATCGTATAATGCAAGGTTAAATACAGAGATGACCTTCAATTTTATTTCTTTGACATTGGGAGAATAGAACGTTTAACGTGGAAGTCGCGAATCTATTTTAAAGTGCATTTGCGATGAATCCATTTTAATAGACTTTTCCTCTGTTGCACATATTTTGATTACACCCTGTATGCTGAATCCACGTATAGCTATCGTATATACGCATTTACACATGTGTGCAAACGCACGCGCAAAATTTCCGTGCATTGAGGTGAACAAAGTGCACACATAACAGCCCAAATTTAATGCAGTAATTCAAATTTACTCGCAAATCTTTAACTATAAATTTGATACTCAGAGGTTTAGAAAATGCACGAAATTTAAAAAAAATTACAATATATTCAAAATGTATGTAAGATTTCTTTGACAAAGTTAAAGTTTAGATAATTAAGATATTGGAGAAAAAACATCTTTCTCTCTTTTTCTTTCTCTTTGTAAAATAAATTAAAACAGTTTTAGATTAAAAAAATTAACGTTACAACAAGATAGATTTCTCTTTACGAGTCGTATAAAACTTATTATTGAACGATCGTCTTTCTATTATGTTACTATTGTAAAGTGTAAATACACTATTATGTAATAGTTATGATAGGCTGTATAACATAGCTGTGAATGACGTGAGATTAAACAACGAGTATGACGTCTGTTTAATCAGTATTAATCTATTGAGTATGTATGTTAATACATCTATATAATATCGGTATCGAGAGGAAACACCACACATCATAATCAGCTTTATATTCAACCGTGTATTTAAGAGAATTATTTTGCAATTTTTATGTGACGACAATGCGTATTTATATAAATTGAGTAATATCACTATAGTTTAAAACTGTCAAAAATGGGAAAAAGTCTGCAAGTTGTATGTAATTATTATTATAATTATGCGTAAATCTTATTTGAAGTATTTTATTAAAGCTCTTATAAGCATTTATATATTATTTAACTAGATTGTGTGAAATTGATTATATTTTTTCTTAATAATGATATTTTTGTACTATAAAATGTAAAATACACGTTTACTTATGTTATTTAGGTACACGTTCGAAACATTTCAGGAATCGGCACAATACTTGTTGGATCGCATAAAGATCAAACCAAAAATAGGAATTATATGTGGCTCAGGAATGGGTTAGTAATTACACATATTTGTGCATTTTTTAAGTATAAGTGTTTAAACAAGATGTCTAATACGAAATTATAAATCGACAGAATTAATGTAAATATCATGTTTAGCTTTAAATGCAGCTGTGATGTTTTGTTCTTGTGTTTGTTATGTAATCTTTATGCAGTCTTTTTGTTGTTTAATCACAATAATAAAATGTTGACAGTGGATATATTACAAGCGCAATAAAATAAAGTAGCTAATTATAAAAGCATTATAAGCATTTCTTAGAAACTTGTTTATTAAGGTTCATACAGAGATAAAGTAATTGGAGCAATTCTTTCTCCGAAATGACAAAGCGGTATAAATTGACAAAGCCAAAACGTCGGAAAAACATTTTAATTATAGCGACATCAAAAAATGTTATTTGTACTACTTATACATTTGTTTCTTTATTATTATTCTGTAAAAACATACATAATTGTTCTAAAGAGTTTTTCACTTTAACGTTGCTCTAAATTTTTCACGCAATACGAGATTTTTGGAATTGTATAAAAAGAGTATATATAAAAAGAGTAATTATTGCGCAATAATTGCGATTTGGTGAATCTCCGGTATGTTATTTGTGCTATCACAGCTTTGTTTATTCCTGAACAGGATCATATGAGCAAAACGAGTTGTGTCCAGGTTCGCTCGCGGAATCCCTCGTGGACAAGCAATGCTTTCCTTATGAAGAAATTCCGCACTTCCCGGTGTCCACGGTGAAGGGTCACACTGGTCAAATGGTCTTCGGGTACCTTCAAGGAGTGCCGGTTATGTGCATGCAAGGCAGATTTCATTATTACGAGGGTTATCCGCTCTGGAAGGTACGGCTAATTTTGCTGATTATTATTGCATGTATATAGTACAGTGCATGTAAAATATCGCATTACGCCAATCGAGAGATACGATAACAAGAATTTCTAGTGCGCAATGCCGGTCAGAGTGATGAAGCTAGTGGGGGTGACACACCTAATCGCGACAAACGCAGCCGGCGGTCTAAATCCTACTTACAAAGTTGGCGATATCATGATAGTGAAGGACCACGTGAACATGATGGGTTTTGCCGGCAACAACCCGCTTCAAGGACCGAATGATGACAGGTAGGATTTATGCGGAACTAAACACGTTTCTATCTCTCTCTTTCTCTCTCTCTCTCTCTCTCTCTCTCTCTCTCTCTCTTTCTGCTTACCAAAATGTATGTGTGTATAAAAAAGAAATTAAATGTAGAAAATTTTAATTACATCTCGAAAAGAGAGATAAAAATGTTTCCACAGCCGACTAAACAAATTGAATTGATACAGCTTGAAACGATAACATATAACAACTAGCGGTGGAACGAGCTGTTTAAGAAGTTATAAGAAATTTCAGAGAAAAAGGCGCGATAAAAGAGCACGGGAAAAGATGATCAGAAGATACACGAGGAGAAAAGAAAAAGAAGCGAGACAGAAAACGCGCGGAAAAACTTTGCTGAGCAAATATCAATCAGCTTCTTTGTATCGTCGCGCAAACAGTTCATCAATTTGATTCCAGAAGATTATATATGCCAACAAAATAAATTAATAAATTCTATTCTTTCTACGCGAATCTCAATTTTTCTTTTGTCTTCTTCTCTTCTTTGCGAGCTCTTCGTGCATTTTTTAGAATCTAACGAATTTTGATGACGTTTTATTTCATAAAACTTATCGGAGCGGATTCATTATAATGTAACAGTATTGTAATATACAATACATATCTTCAATATATGTGATTCTTCTTTTTTTTTTTTCAGATTTGGTCCTCGATTTCCGCCCATGAATAAAGCCTACAATTCCACACTGATAGAAATCGGTCGACAAGTCGCCGAAGAAATGGATATCGCCGATATCGTGCACAATGGTGTTTACACGTGTTTGGGTGGTCCAAATTTCGAAACAGTAGCGGAACTTAAAATGCTGAGAATGATCGGCGTCGATGCAGTCGGTACGTGTCTTTCGCTCATTTTTATCAAGTATTTTAAATTCCACGAGAGTTAATACATTTTTTATGAGATTTGCAAACAACAGAGGAATAGTGCTTTTACAAGCAAAATAATTGCAAAGCATCTGCATTTCCAAGTATATCTTTCGGTGAAAAAACACACGAAATTAGCATGAATTACTGCTCATTATTGTAAATGTGATACGCGTAAATATTAACGAATATACTAACGCCAAGTAAGATAAAGACACTTATAACTAATACTCTAACACCGCATTATCTACATTTGAATAAATAATCACATTTTATTGATTTAGATAAATAAGCAATTAGCATACATTAACATGTTTGTTTAACAAATTATATCTTCAAGAAATTAAAACTTATTATCTCATTTATATATTGTATAGGTATTAGGTTTTTATTTGTATTTGTGTGTATTTGTATTTTTTATATTTAGGCATGTCTACTGTTCACGAAGTAATCACTGCCCGCCATTGCGATCTTACTGTGTTCGCGTTCAGTTTAATCACCAACTTGTGCGTCATTGATTACGAGGATCATGGCGAGGCAACTCACGAGGAAGTAATGGATGTTGGCAAGGCGCGACAGCCTCTTCTTCAGGAATTTGTATCCAGGATTGTCGTGCGTCTTAAAGATGTTCTAAAGATGGAACCGTGAAAAGTGAAATGACACCTTTGAGACTTTCTCGAATGATCAATAGAATAACTTGCTCTTTTTGCGAGAGTGATTTGTTTCAGTTCTCATTTCTAAACAAAGCTATCGAACAAAGACATTTGTTTTGGACGATAAACTGATGACGCGAACATATTTTACATCGTGTTTATATATTTGAAGCATGTAACTGTTCTTTGTTGCTTTTAACTTGACTTTAATTAACTTTATTTTAACGAAACAAAGTTCAGAAAAAAGGAAAAAGTTGATTGACAGGTTAATCTTTGAATCTTTGTAATCCTCATGTCTGGCTTCTATAGTCGGCGCTCTACTTATCTGAATTCGGATTCAATCGGATCTCGATTGATTCGTTACACGTCTTGAGAGAAAAAGTCGAAGAAAGAAGAAGGGAGGACTTAAAAACGGGAACGGTTAGTCGCGGCGCTTTCTCTCTCGATTTTCTACCTTCGTTTCGTTATCCTCATCTCGTTTTCCGCCCTCTTCCATCGCTAATGCATCGTCGTTCAACTGCGATAAATCTCGAAACTTGAAGACCATACGGCACAAGAACGGCAAATTAAATTATGATTCGACAAGCGGAAAAATTACGCGGTAGTGAAACGAGCACGAAGAACATATTTTCGCTAAGCTCTTGTAGTAATTTTTTCGCTAATTCTATGTATCTTGGATATCATAGAATTCTTATGCTCTTAAACAAATCAATTAGAAATATTTTTGTTTTTCAAAAAAGTACAAAAATGGACTTTATATAAAGACAAATAAAAAATAAAGATCTATTTAGTATTTAAGAGAATAATAAGATAAAAAAGATATAGATTTTGTGAATGTAAATATTTTATTTTAAATTACGATTAAGTAACACACGCGTTTATTACATTTCAAATGAAATATTAACAATTAATTGCATGATTTCAAATAATAATTAAGTTTATTTCAATAATACAATAAGCGTCAAATATACAAATTCGATTTACTTTGCGTTAGTGTTTAATTTGCTTCAATATATGTAATATATTTTTTTAACTTTATTTATATAGGAATGTGTTTTTGCGCGTGTATGTACTTCCAGTGTTTAATAAATTTCTCAAGCACACAAATATATGCGCAAGTGCATTTTTTTTTGTTTTTTGTTAATCGAATTTCGAAACTGAAATTGACACACGCTGCAGCAGGGAGTTGTAATTATATATAGTAGAAGTATAGTACGAAACGGTGAGCGTTAAAACCACATTGTAACTACATTGACTAGCACTATTATATCGTGTAATGTTGCTAGAAATGTATCAAATAAGATTTAATTGTAAGTATCTGGAGTAATTATGCATTTTGTGCAATTGACCGCATTCTTTGGAAAGTTGTATGTATAGATAGTACGTAGACTGTTTTAACGCATACTTCTCTCAACGAGAAAAGAAAGAGATAAAAATATATTTAAAAAAATACGTATTTTTGTCCTTCTGTTGCTTACACATTTTCGCTGCTTATTGAAACACATAGAAATCACAAATTATATTTTAAAACAACAATATACATAAAAAGTAACAAGAGAAAGCGATTCTTTATAAAAATTTTTAGTTTTTTTGTCAGATTAGGTTTCTAATCATTCTCCAATTGCAAATCAAACATGTCTTATTAATATCTTTTTACGTTAAAGTATGTGATACATAAACGCGTTCTTAAGTTTTTGTAAAACTCTAAGTAAAAAACATATAGAAGAAAGATATATATGTTACCATCCATGTTATACGATCGATAACAAGTCTCACGTGTAATATATATTTACGTACATTATTATTAGTTATAAAAGTATTTTAAAGAAACTGATGTCACCTGCATCCGGTTGAAACGGACTCTATTCGATTCAAAAAATAGAATTATATACGCGCGATAATACAAAAGCTCTCTCGATATATCGTATTCATCTCGCTGCGCGAGATATTCATTTTCATCGCGCGCGTCGATAAAGTAGAATGCGTCTTGCGAGTCTCCGCGGGGCGCGCCGCTATCGAACGACTACGCGCTCTCGACCATTCCTCTCTCTCGATTATATGACGTCATCGTGCGGCACGCTTCTCTCCTATCGTCGTCGTTGTCGTTCGCCATCGCCACCTACGGCGAGTCGGCCGCGGCGAACGAACGAACTGTGTCGCACTTCAGTACGTTTGATGCCGTCACAGAGTGAGGTTAAGGCGTTTTGCTGTCATATCTTATATGTGACTCGCGCTAAAAGCGATATGGTCGCTCCTCGCGAAGCGTCCCTCGTCTCCTGTCTCGCGTCGAACGCTCCGATTCTGACGGCATTCAAATTTCGAACGCGAATCCTCGCGAATCCGCTTTGTGAAGTTTAAACTACTGTGCTGCGTTACGTCGTTCTTCTCGTCGTCTGAAATTCGGTGTACACCGTGTACGTCGCGCTTCCTGCGACCGAGAAACGCTCAACAGTCGATCGACGTGCATAACTCAATTTGACAAATTATCGCTCTCGAAACATCGCGCTTTTGTTCCCTCCGAAAAGTCACTCGTGAAAATCGCAAAGATCGCAGTGAAAAATCCGGGCGTGCAATTTTGTGCGGAAACGAATAAATATACACACAGATTTACAGATATAAATATATGTGCAAAGTAAGTGGAGTTTATTAACTTAGGCATATGTAATCGAGTGTTTTAAATGTTTTGATATTAAAGACAGAAAGTTTTATCTATAGATCGGAAGACGTAAGGATTCGGAAAGTCGATATGCCAACTTGAAGATTACAGCATTTTGAATTCGAACTTCCAAAGAAGCTCGAGATTCGGATATACATACACACATCAAAAGGTGCAAATAATTTGTGAAACAAACGCGAAAATCTACAAATTTGTAAGTTTAAAAATGAATATTGATTATGTAACAGCTTAAAATTTTAAACATATTGCGATCTACAGAAACTATTTCGAACAATGTATGCTTAATACGAAGAGTATAAAATTTTGAAGATTCAGCGATGATACAATAGAAATCTTTACATTCCAAATTTTGTTTTATCAATAATTATATAAAAATATTCTTAAGATTTAGTTGTCTAAAATTAATAATATATATTTGAAGTTTTTTGGAATTTAAAGCATTTCAAAGTTCCAAGGAAATAATACCGTTCCAAGGAAAAAAACCGTTGTAAGAATCAAAAAAGGAAAAAAAACCGAAAAAAATCTGACGATTTAAATGAATATCTCAACGTTTCCGAGATCCGATTTTGTAATAGAACGTTTAATCAAAAGTGGAGTATATCCATTGCTCTCATCGTGCGTTCGCGTAAAAGGAAGTTGTCCTTATAAGCGAAAGTGAATGGAGAGAAGACTGTGCGATCGAGAGTGAAACGGGGTCGGGGAGGAGGTGTCCGTTTGTGGGCGAAGCAACGAGCCGCGATTGGTCCATGTTCAACATCGTGCCCGACGAAGAGCTAAACTTTTCTGTCTCGCCAACAAGCAAATCGCACGAAGCGAGCACGAGTGTGTATGTGACAGCTTTGAATATCTTGATACCCTGATGCGTAAATCAATCGGAGGACACTCGTAGATCGGAGCAAATCACGTCGATCTTTCGTTGAAAGACGGATAGGGCGATCACATGCTCGGGACTGATCGCTGAAGGAGCGATAAAACATGTTGAAGCTGCTGAAGGGAGAGCCAACGGGCGGTTGTGTGATTGGCTCGTGCGCAGATCGAGAATCGTATTAGTCCAACTGGCATTGACGCATGTCGTAAGCCACGTGAGAGTGACAGAGAAACAACGCGTGGACGCCACAGGCAAGATTAGGCCTTTCAAAAAAGAGAGTAAGAATAAGAAAAATAAAAGGAGAGAAAAAAGTGGAAGAGAGAGAGAGAGAGAGAGAAGATTTTCTACCGGAAGTCATATGCCCATACACGCGCGTAAAACGGTAAATAGTTGTAGGTAGTGTAGTTGTACTTATGTATGTATATGTGCACTGTATTTTGTCTTATTGTTAGATTGTATATTATTACTTTTTTGATTTGTTATACATGAGAGGAGAAACAAAATTGAACATAAACGCGCGGCATTTCAACCATCTACTCTCTCGAAATATAAATAATGAGCGTACTTAATTACATATACGGAAAGTAGAATGAAGAAATTAGTAACACGATGAAAAGAAATTGCAAAGAGATGAGAAAATTGTTTATAACACTTGTTCAAATACTCTCGGTAACTAAATTTTTCAAAATAAAACGAGGACTTCAATCAGAGAACTTACTCGGAGCTCTTAAAAAATTTTCATCCTCCGAGACTTGGAAAATTCTTCGTAACATCTTCAAACATCAAGTAAATCTTTTATAAAAACCAAGAACTATGCAAAACTTTTGACTTTTTAAAAAAATAGCACATAAACTCTCTAATCAGAACTATGATAGTTTTACTATCGAAGATGCTTTATAGAGTATAACGATGAGAGTATAAAACTTCGTGTGTTGTGCCGCGAGAAAACGCTCATCAAGAAAAACACGGTGATAATTGTTGTATATAACGAAAGATCCGCGATACAATTCACTCTATCTCTTCTGTGTGTGTCGTTTATCATTTGCAAATACCGTTGCTTATTTTGATAGAGGAAAATGCGTTGAAAAAATGCTCATGTATCTCGAGAAAAAAAATTCAGAGATTATTTTTGAGAAATAAAATCCGTCCGAGACTCCGTGCGAGACGGAGGAGTTACATGTTACGGCGACATATATACAACACTGTCAAGCTCTTTGCAAAAACCAATAACCTCAGCGTACGTCGGGTACCAGTAGTTTATGGCCATTGAATGCGCGTGTGCGAGAGAACAAGAGAATGAGAAGAAGGAGACGAAGAGGGATAGACCGCGGAGAAAAGCGTAGCCAAGAATAGGAGCGAGAGAAGTAGAGAAAAGGAAAACTCTCGGGGTGTCATTTGAAAAACATGGGTGGCAACATTCGCTTAATCTTCGAGTTTCATCTACCTATTGTAACGAGAGCAGTATAGTAGTAGATGATCGTAATCACATTAAAATAAAAATTGGCTTATGATAATTCGCAGAAATTAATATGACATTTGTTTTAAACGCCACATATGAGTATATTTGTTTGGAATATTATTTTTAGAAAAAAAAACGCAAAATTTTTCACAAATATGAAAGCGTAATAAAAAGTAAGAGAGAATAGATAAAGATTACAAGATGTAAAAAGATCTTATGTTTACATAAGTCTGAAAAATTTTTTCTTTAACTGAATAGTGTTCGGACAACTGAAAGAGATTCGAGGTTTTGCGCTTCATTTTCGCGCTCTGGCTTATTTCTACGGTGCGATGCACGAAGTGCGTAATGCGCATTTTCCGATTACCTGGCATCTATATAGTCAAAATTTCCAGCTCCACTACCTTTGCTTCCCTCATCCTGTTCTTTCTACACGCATGGGCACGCAAACCGCATTCATTCGCGCGTGCACACATGTATTGAGTTAAAATGAACGGGCGACGTCTGTTTCCGCATTTTAATACTTTGCACGGATCAATTTAGTTAAAATGGCATCGTCTGCCGTTCGCGCCGATGTGAAGTTTTTTATGTTTTTATTCGCATCGTCGAGAGTCTATATATTTACATTATGTTACCGAATATTTTGTCATCGGCGTTTAGGACGGATTAAATTAGTGCTGGATAATGGTAACTAGATTATTTTGTAAAACAAAAGTCTAATTTATTGGACGTTTAGAAAGTTTACATATTGAAATTTTAACACACTGTTTTATTTGCATTTGTTCATTAATATTGATATGTGATAACGATTTTGTGTTGTGTATAAAATATTTGAAATTTGTTAAATTTTAAAATATAAAAGAAAAACAATTCTATTGACTCTATACGCGGGACTATTTTACTCAGTAGCACCGCCGGTGTGAAATTCTTACTGCGAGATCGCAACTCAAATCGATTCGTTTCGTCTCTTATGTCTTCACGTAAAAGGATCGCTCATGGTCGAAGCAAGTTTATCGTCCCGCGAGCATCGCACAACTGTAACGACTTAAATTTGTATTCGCGTGTAAACTGTTACAACTCGTTTGTCGATTTGCTCAGCGCTCAGTGTTAATACAATACTTGTTGATTTGCGCTGGCTAGATATATATTTTCACGTTCTTATCCTAAGAATCAAGATATCGGATGTGATCCATATAAAAATAATTCTTTTTTAATCAAATCCATATAAAATCCATATAAAAAAAATTCTTTTTTAATCAAATTTTTACTAAGATTATATTTATCAAGTAATATTTTGTAGTTTAAAAAGGTATTTTATTTTTTTAATAGTTTAAAATATCTTAAAAATGACTTTTGGTTTCTTTGGTGATATTGAAACCGCCGCGGCGGTGACACGCGATGCTTTCCAAACTTTGCCTTTGGATGGTAACAAGAGACGATGATTGTGACACGCTGTAATTCAATGTTGTTATCGAGAATATGAGAGCTTTAAGAAATTCAGTAAAAAGACAACTCCTATAGTTGGTTTCTGTTTCTTTTTCTCGAATAATTCACCTAATAACTTAATAAAATAATTATTTAATCTTGAGCGAGAAGTTTTAGAAAGAAATTTTTAAAAAGCTCACAAAATAATATGTAATTCTTAATCCATAGCATTGCACTTATATTTTAAGCCGCAAGACTTTTTCGTTAGAACATCTATCTATATGAATTACTTAAGACACAAAATACTTATACGTATGTATATGTATAAATAAGACGCAAATTAGTTGAAAACTATTATGCCTCCGTAAGCACGTGCAATTTTCTTCTAATTATTTGCTTTCCGCTGCGTCCATACGCCATTTTACACGGCAGTAGTAACGCTATTGTTGCGGCGCGAAACTGGATTGATGGAAATAATGGCGCAAGAGGAAAACAAAGAGAGCTCGGCCACGTCACTGTCGACCGCTATCAATTATTTTCAAATTACGAATTTCGCCGGCATATAGTACAATTGATTTATTCACGTCGTCGAGTACCAGACGCCATTTATTCGCGATGCACTGTAGCGTTCATTTTGCATGCTACCATTTTTCTCGAGCCCTTGCGCTCTGAAAATTGCAACGGCGACGAATAAGAGAAATAAATCAAGATTTTATACTTTTATATTTATTTTCTTTGAATATATATATATATATGTACATACTAGTATTATAAATAGAATATTTATAAGTATAAAGTTTGTTTCCTCCATTGCTAACTTGAAAAACAAGGTCGTGTAAATTTTTATCACTGTGTTTGATCACTGTATTTATATAAAATCCTGCATTCTCATAAAAAAAAGTGAAAAGTTACACGCGCAATTGTTGGCTTGTTGCAGCGTACAACTTACGAAGAAATCGAAATGGTGGAGCTTTGCGGTAGCGGCCAAGCGTCTTCAGCTATGGGGGTGATGGGTATCGGCTCAATGGTATCCGCGGCAACGTCCTCGTCTTCTTCGTCGACCACTACGACGACCGGCGCCTCGTCTTCGGTGTCGGGACGCGCCGGTGTCCTCGAAACTCAAGTACGCGGTCAATGGTACCGTGTATTCGTCTCTCTAGAAGACGATTACCTTAGTATTTCTCTCGACGAAAGCTGTGAGACCGGCAACAATACCCTGAACAACGGTAACATCAACAATAACAACGTGGATAGCTTGAACGACCCGGATGTACCTGACTCAGTGGCGAACCAGAAGCGCGTTGTCCGCGTAGTTAAGAGTGACAACAACGGTCTTGGGATCTCGATTAAGGGCGGCAAGGAGAACAAAATGCCGATCCTGATCTCGAAGATATTCAAGGGCATGGCGGCGGACGCCACCGAGCAGCTTTATGTCGGCGATGCCATTTTGGCGGTTAACGGCGAAGATCTACGTGAAGCCACGCACGATGAGGCGGTAAAAGCGTTGAAGAGGGCCGGAAGAACCGTCGAACTGGAAGGTAAGTGCTTTTTTTCTCGGACCTTTTTCGAAAAACGGTTGTGTCTCGTACTGAATTTGTACACAGTTTTTTGAGATTTTACAAATGTTTATAGTAATTTATAGAATGTTTATCGTTAAATCTGTTCAAGTTACATAAAGAACGTCATCGTTCTGTAATAAATTATTATTATGTCTGTTTTACATGAACAATATATTGCATAGATACATACATATGTATTACATTGCGGAAAATGTATACGAGATCAATTTCGCTTGCGACACACATACTTGCTTCTTGACGACTCAGCACGTAAATTTCACAGATCCGTTTTGTGGAAGATAGATGCACTAAACGACACAAAACATTTCTGATGTATGCAACATTAAATTCCACCTCTTTATCCATACTCTCTATTTGTGCTGTTTGTCAACTCTGTATACATGCATACTAGAAAAGATTAGAGAAAAAAAGGCTAAAAGAAGAAGCGTATTCGCGAGCGTTATATCCAGGCTTTTAGCTGGATTGGTGCATCGGATGTGTGCAGCCAGCTGGAAAAGGTACATTATTTTTTTACTTGGCAGATCACTGCTCTGTGTCTTTTGCGCCGGAAATCAAGAAATCTAAAGATGCGCTAAAAGAAAACTGTCATTTTAAAAGAATAAGATATAAAAGAACTGCGATATTAGATAACGGAGTGTGCATATATTCTTCAGAAGTTTTCTCTCTGACAAGAGAAATACTTTTATTTTCAATAGTTAATTGATTGTTATATGTAAAAACAATTGTCAAAATTTTTTTTGAGATTCTGCACATTAGAAAAATTGCTTGTTTTTGTATCTTTCATTAGACGCGCAATTGTTTCTTTATTTCCGCAAAACGCATCTTGTGCCTCAATCGTACATAAATGATACATAGAAATCGAACTGAAAAATATCATTGGAGCGTAAATATGCAACGCATTGTTCGAGATTTTAAATAGCGCTCATCTGACGCGCTTTTCTTTTCTTCATTCCTTTCACGTATTTGTACACGTCATTACTTTATACCTCTGTCTGCGACTATCGTTTGTTTTCACTCGCGTCTCGTATAAGGACACGCGTTTTTCTGCACTTTGCATTTAACGCGCCCTTCACCGGTACACACTTTACACTCTCTTCGACACGGGACGCTCACGGCATATTTTGTCGTGTGATTGTACGTGTGTCTGCTGGCATCATTATTTTCTCGCATCTCAAAAGCTAGAAAACGCTGCAACGGTTGTTACCGAGCTATTCCCATCTGAAAAAAACTACCCCTTTTCCCTCCTTCGCTCATCATTGCGTTCGACCCGCGCGGAAGGGAGCGCGACAAAAGAAATTTCTCCTCTCTCTTCTACCGACGAATAGAGATCGTCCTGGTGACATATACGTTCGGATCGAAAGAACCACTTACTGAGCGCAGCAAATAATGAAGCGCTTTCAATCCCTCTGAATCTTGAATCGTTTCAGCGAAGAGAGGTACTTCTCGCTTCAATTTTATGCGGAGTGTTTAATGAGAAATACTTCGACTACGGAACTATTTGTGTTGGAAAAGCTCATTAAGGATTTTGCTGAAAGTTTGATTTTATGAGCTAATTAATAAACAAAATGTCTAAATTCTGCTTGTAAGAATCCTCGGTCCGGAAATTATAGAAAAAGTATAGAAAAAAAGTAGTTATATTGGTTGTGCGCTAACACGTAATAAAATAACAAAGAAGAAAGAAAAATATGAAAATAACATGTCAATAATATCGACAAGAGTTGAGAATTCGCATGTTCATTCATGAAGATCGTGGCAGTTAAGTAAGTCCGGTCAGGTGATGGAAGAAATTTGCGCGACTAGGCGCGAAAATCATGACGATGCCCTCGCGATACCGACCTTCTCCACCGAGTATAATACTCAACTTCGCGTGACTTTTCCGCAACGGTTATCTATTCGCCGCTCAGTAATCTCCGTGTCGGATCTATGAAATTCTGTCTGTGAGATATCGCGTGTCCTTGATTATGGATCACCACGAACGAGTCGCTTAAGCTCGCGCGTGCGCTCAAACATGTTACACACACACACACACACACACACAAACGCGTGTATATTATGTTCATTTAAGCATCGCGCATACTTAAGGGAATTATGCGTTGCAAAATTGCGTAAGATAAAATTTATATTTTATATGAATTACTATAATAAACACTTCTCATAACGCTCGTTTTAACGCATTAACTAATGGCTCATACTGCGTGTTATGGCCGGAAGCGCACAGCAACAATTTGTCGTAATCGTGAGATAAAACATTTTTCGCTGTTGTGTATGTTGTATTTAAATCTTGTTTTTTCGTACTTTTGCGAGTTCGACATTTTCATTAAAAAACTTGGCGCAAAAATAGTTGATTTTTAATTATCTCGAGAAAAAAATTTCAAAAATTTTTATGGACAATTCAATATAGTTGCAGTTTTCGAAGCAGTTGAAACATCATGAGAGTTCTTGACGTGTGAAGGAGGAAAGGGAAAAGGAAAGATGAGCAGATTGCTTGGCGTGTTGAGCGAAAGGAATTCCGGTCTGCAAGATTTAAGATGCAATTTCCTTGACGATGTCGCACGTTATTCGTCATGCAATATTCTTCAGAGAACAATGCTCGCTGAAAATTACACATTCCGATTGTTAAAGTATGTGAGAGAATTGTGCAAACCGATGATTTGCTTAAGACTAACATTAACCATAATCTAAATTCGCACCAGTTGCGTTATGCGTGTAAGTTTTATCCAGAAATAGACTTGTAGAATTTTAAATACATAATTTTACGTTATATTACAGAAAAAAGATAGGATATACAAAAATTATTAATTTTATACATTTGAAAAATATACATATATGTCACACAAAATATCCAAGAAAAAAGACGACTTATATTTTTGATATAAAAATATCAATAAGTATTTATTTTTTTATGGTTCCACAAAATTTTTATTCACCTTATGGCTTTCTACTATACATGCAACATTCCATTTTAGGTTGCATGGAAAATAGATATTTCTGCTGTTAAAGTATCTCGTCATTGCACCACACGATATTCTACAACTATGTTTTTAAATCAAAAATATAAATTCTAATAAAACTGAGGTGTTTTATCAGTTTGATGTTTTGTTGTTTTATTTAATTTTAACTTTATTAACTTTCACACATAAACTTTATTAACTTTCACACATAATTATTGACTAATAGTGCGTGAAAAGCTTCTTTCTTTGATTGCTATAATCAGCGTATCAATATCGGGAAATACTAATACTTTAATGAACCGTGTATAAATAGTACATAGCGCACGTATTGAAATGCGTGTAATACTAATCCGAAAGCATGCCGAAAATCCTAACACGTGTGATGTTGATTAGCAAAATACAAATAATTACTCGTTGCTACGAACCAATTAGCAACGGATGCAAATTAGAGAGAGCGCTCGTTTTACGGTGTGTATGCTAATAATTAGCTCTCCTCCTCTTCGTTAATTGCATGACAAACAAACGGCGATTCGCGCGACAATGAGCTGATGTCGATTGTAACTGACGAAAAAGTGATTATGGAACGATTATGTAACGAACAGTATGCGTGCGTGTATCGTTCGAAACCTCGATAGCACCAATATTGTTTCAAGGTTTTAGCAGTACATCTTAATTGAATATTCAGCGATTAATTCGACGTGAAGTCGAGTCGGGATTTCTGATGATTAGATATTCCTAGAGGATGTGTCTGCCACGTTTACGCGATCCTTCCGTAATACATCTTATTGCTCGCGACTTATCACATTGAGGAGGTAGAAAGCAAGGTGCGGCGACTTCCGCCGAAGTCAGGTCAAAGGCGTCCTTTAGCGGGAGCATCCTTTCCCGGCATCTCGCGACTGTCGACGAGAAAATTACAGGCGAAATACACTCACGCGACGGAAATCGTAGCGAGAGGAAGGAAGATAGAAAGGAAGGAAGGAGGGACGAGAAAAAGAGAGACAGAGAGAAAGAGAGAGAGAGAGTAGGCGAGTGAGGATATGTATACTTTCGCGCGATGCCGTCGTTCCTCATGCGGATACGCCGTAAATCATGACGAAGTACCGTAAAGGACGAAATGAAAGGCATGCGAGACACTGCGGGGCGATATATAAGATCCCACGCGAGAGAGAGCGCACAGTTCATGCCTTATATCCGAGTCAGTATAATACAGTATAACGTGCAGTGTAGTAAGTGTTGTACGCAAGCCGCTCTGAAGGCGAGTACACGCTGTGTCATGAACATTTTGCTGCCGCATTTCCGCACTTATGATTTTCTCTTGCGAATCCACACTTAAGTTTCTTGCGCGTACGTTAAAACTTAAAACGTAGTCGCACATGTTAATACACTCGGTTATATTAGATGTAACAAAAGTTGGATTATGAAAAAAAAAAATCATTCAACTTTGGCGATTAAATGAATGGTTTAAGAAGCAAATCGTTCGTATAGCATATTATTTATAGACGAAGCTGTAATTGTATTGTAACATATTCTTCAATATTCGGCCATAAGTTATCGCGTTTTTGTAATTATCATTGTGAGACTGCACGTTCGCCATTACATGCAAACTGGTTTAGCATAAATTGCCCTGGTGACGGGAGCTATCACTATAACGCGACTCGAGCACAAGTGTCACGATATGTGATAGATTCTCTATCTTTGCGATGTAATGCAGTCACTTGTACTACTACAATGCTCTCTTCCCACGAAGAACTATTATAAAACTTGCTAATCCACCGCATAGAACGATACCTACGATGATAATCACGCTAATACTTATAATTAACACAGCGAATTTCTGCTCTCGACAGGTGTGAGAAGTTTCAATTATAGATCTTCAAAACTTTTCTTTGATTGAAATTAGAAGAAGAGAAATAACGTGTGAGAATCAAGAAAAAATTAATCTTCTTCTTAAAAATTTTCTCAACCGTCGGATTATTACTAATAGAGGATTTGTTTTTTTAAGCACAAATGTTCAAAATTCTCGTCTTAATTCTATGCATAAAAATTGACATCGTACGCGTAAACGTTCAATAATAAAATTATAATAGATTTTACGTTTTTATATCGATTTCAACATTTTTTTTCAAAATTCTTTCAAGATAAATATAAACGAATTATGATGGTTAAACTAGAAATTAACTAGAAATTACTTCAAAGACTTATGGAGTCCTTTTTGGGTGCAAAAGTATTCATTTTTGGAAAATATTATGTTGTTATCGGTTAAGAAAATATTAATCTATAAATATACGTCTTACTTAAAATTCAACCTTTGCCTTTATCTCTCACATTTTATTATTCTTGTCTTCTCGCGGAGGCATATGGTCTTCGTAATACGAGGTTAAATCAATGAGCCCTGAGAATTAACCAGAGGGCGTCGTAAAGGGATACAATAATTACTCGTGAAATAGCGAAACATCCGCCGTCGATGTTTCTGGCTAATGATCATGTGATTAATGCGGACGGTGAGCGCGGAGAGAGTACCTAATTAATCAGCATCAGAGCGATGCCCGGCGTCTCAAAAGCACCGAACGTGCGCTGCAGAATCGTAGACGATTTTCCAGCAGCCGTTCGCGACTCCATTGTGCCTGGGCACCGAATTATCTCGTGCGCCTGATAACCGCGCGCGACACACAATGGCGGCTTCCATTGGAACAAAGAGCGTTCAGCTTCGGCGCGATCGACCAGCCAGGCAACGCCCGACATCCAAAAGGAACAATTCTTATCGTAATGAGCTGTCCTTATTCATCCACTCGAATTTCTTTAATATATGTATATTTGTTTTTCGTACATTTTACTTTGTGTGTGTGTGTGTGTGTGTGTGTGTGTGTATGTGTGTAATAAGCCAGATATATATACATATTTTGTATAAATTATGTCGTGCAGCTTGTACGACTTTTTTATTTATTGATGTACCTACGACACACGTTTTCTTCAAGAATTCTCAATTTTTGAAAAAAAAAAAAAAAAAAAAAATACGCGGATGTAAATATGACAACGCGCACATTAGTAACGCTGAAGTGTTACTAATTGAGATATATGCGGTACGGTGAAAAACACGAGGGAAAATCGAGTATCGATAACGGGGTTAGAGATAGTAGGCAATCGCATAGGGTAGGTTTGTAACCGAGTATTCAGAAAAAAAAATCAGCTTCCAAAGGTTCTCAGCGGTCCTTTGGACGATTATTTTGGTGTTGTGTGTTGCGTTGCGCGCTCCCGATATCAATATTCATCAGAGCATGAAAAGCCGCTTTTAATATTCATATCCCCTGACCGCGTCTCGATGAAAAGTAAAGAGCTTTGCGGTCGGTAGAACGATTAGATGGATGTTTGCGGCTAGTCAAAAGAACAGGAATGCTCCGAAGATAAAGGTGAACTGTTTTTATTTTGCCGTGAAATACGCGTATTTTATATATAAAACTATAATAAAAAAATAAAAAGCAGTCAAAAAACGAGTTTCTTAAAAACTCGTTGCTTTAATACTGACATATTATTAAAAAATTAATATTATAATAATAATAATAATAATAATAATAATAATAAGATCTTTAATAATATGTATATTAATGACTTGATGTATAACACATTGTCTATTAATTTGTTTTTGCCAAAAACTATACATAAAATTGATGTACAAAAGTATTTTTACAAAAGTAGATACTTGATAAAATGAAAGTTGAGATTAATGCGAAATTTACATAATTATTAAATTTTTCACGTTAACATGCACGTTAATCGACAAAATATTGATTGCAATATTAATTGCATAACTGATTGCACAATCTCTTGGTTCTTTCATTCGCGTTAACGAACAGACTATTTCAAATAAATTTTAAATAAATGTCTCGATGCACGTGTTTGTTACGATGTTTTTTTTATGTCTGCAAGTTTATTTTATTTGCTTTTAATATGCTTTAATTATTCTCTCATGTGTATTTTCTTAGGCTTTTGTATTTTGATTCAAGTTGTGATATTTGTTTTTAAATATATCGCATATATTTAGATTGTAGTTGCTTGCTTATTCGTTAATAAATAATAAAAACTGTTTTAACTTTTACGTTTTAACTTTTAGGGTTTTACAATATGTGTCTATAGCTTCGCGTATCTGTGCATTTTTATAGATGAAGAAAAACTTAAGAACCGCGATGTATCAGGAGAATTACGACGCGTTCTTAACTTGTTTGTCGTCTCGACGATTGCGTACGACAGGTGATGTAAATCGGAGCCGCGCGTTTCAATTGGTCTTTGAAGTTCGCGCTTTTTAATTGCCGAACGCCAAACGCTTCTGCTTTAATTAGAGAACTCTCGCGCCCGGTCAGAGGGATGAAAAACAAACTTCAGTGGCGCCGCAGTTTGCCCCGCGTCTATCATCTCCCCCGCGCGTCACCTCTTTCCTCTCATTGCCCGTCGTCGTCGGGTACCGCCAGCTTTCGAGAATGCTCTACAACCGACAATTTTGCAGCTTGGCTTGTTAACGGTGCGAAAAGGAAAATTTTCAATGACCTGAATTAGCATGAAAACGTGCGTATGGTAGAAACTAAGCGGGAATAACTAGACAACCTTTAGAAAATTCGAATGCATTATTGCTTGGAAAATCGGCATTGTAATAGATCATTTTTTTATAAGTATTTTAGAAACAAACATTTAGTTAATTGTAAAATTTTTTTTATATGTCAATTTGCGCGTTTTTTCTGACTTAGCTTAATTTGTTACATAATAGTGACGAGAAATACACATGTTATGTGATATATTTGAACAATCAAGTTAAATTTATTGAACGAGATTCAAGAGTCATTCTGAGCTTCAAATAGTCCGACGAAATTGTGTCGCAATCAAGAACGGACGTAAGTTTAAGCAAAGACGCACTGCGCGCGCTGACTTCAGTTATATGGGTCTAAGCTAGACTTAACTCGACTAAACTCCAGATCGTAACAAACGATCGCTCATGTAGAGTTGATGTTAAGCTGTTATTTTAACAAACAAAATTCTTCCAACGTTACCTTGCGTTAAATGTTTTGTATTTCGGAAAATATGCTAAGTGCGTAAATGGTTCATGTGGCAAGTTTGCGTCACGTGAACCAAGTATTGTATGTAAATTTGCAATTTCTCCTTCTTACTTCTTTAAGTTCTTACTTATTATTTCTTGAAGTTTTAATTTGTTATAATATATAACTTTTTAAAAAATCTTTCTCTAAGTTTTTTAAATATTTATGTTTCTATAGTTTTGCTTTTTGTTGTTTAGACCTAGCTAATAATATTTTTGAATTTAATATCTTGTGCAATCTGCGATAAAAAGTACATTCTCTCAATATAGATAACGTTATTTGTTATATTTAGCGCTGGTAGCGTCAGCCTTTAGAATAATGAATTAATTAATCACGATTGATTTAATTAACACGGAAACCGATGATGGGCGCTGCAGATATATATATATATATACATATATATATATATATACACATATATATATACGCGAGCAAAGTGCGACATGTTGATTATGGCGCAACGGGAAAATTCAATAATTAAAACCAATTTATGATAGATCGATGCGGAGATCGTCATCTTTCTTATCGGTCACAAGTAATTTTATCAATTCAAAAGTATTTTTATCTTTTTTTTCACAGTTATATGTTTTTAATTTTATATTTGGCTTGAAGTTTTTTCTCCATAAAATAAGGTCTGTATGCCATCATGTCTCGAAATCGATAACCTCGTTAGCTCATGCCGTATGACGACTTTATCGGGATATGAGTTTTCGTTCATATGCAATTGCGCCTAGCTAGAGAAAAAGAAAGAAAGGCAGAGAGAAAAAGTTGCATAAGAGGGTGAACGGGGAAGCAGGCCCTGCGTAGAAGCAGCGCACGGCCGATTGATTGACCAATGCATCATTCAACGACACGTAAGTGGCGCTTCCATGCCTCGAGATTCCATGCATAGGCTTGAAACGAAAAGAAAAACGACAGGTGGGTCGCGCCATAAAGAATTCATGCTTGCTCCGCTTTCCAGAGCCCCGTGCATAAGTTAAAGGACGGCGCTTACGGATAACATGGAGATCTAGTTTTGCAGCATTCGTCAACGATTCGCAGTTTTGTTGACAGCATTGTTATTAAATATATTTAATTTTTATAAGCATATATAATAACTATACGCAGAATGTCAAGTTAACTGGTTGGAGATTTGTTTAACAATCGATATCGTGATGCGATAAGATATTTTAATTTTGTTTCTTTTTTCTTCATATTTTTCCTCAAAAATACTTTATATCAAACGTCGAAAACGGTTCAAAGAGATTTTGGAACGTGGAGGAACAGCAGCAGTAACTGGAAAGAGGTATAGTAAAGCGACAGAGACGAAGGAGTGACTAAAAAGCGACTGAAATGGACGCATCTTCGTACAGAAGAGAAAAGGAGGAAAAAAAACAGAAAGAGAGAGGGATAAAGAGATTCTTCGCATGCCGAGTGGAGTCTCCTCTCGACTCTTTGATCCGTCATCCTCTGCCTTTTGTTTTTCAACCGCAGTTGTCGCGCTCGAAATAAAAGATTTTAAATGCAGTCCATACTCTCGTGCGGGCGGCGTTTGGTTCTTCTCATTCCTCACTCACATTTTCTGGTCTCACACATTTACACGTACCACATCTCTTCCTCTCTCTCTCTCTCTCTCTCTCTCTCTCTCTCTCTCCTCATATTTCGTATAGCCTTTTATCGTCGTACTTCCAAATCATCTATGAAATACAGAACGCGCGTTGCCTTTGTTTTCCGCACCAATGTGCATTGCGTTTTGTTTTCATCCAGAACATCTTTTTAGAGATTCAAAGCGACAGCAACACGAATGATCGCGCGAATACTTTTTTGTCGGCGGAATAAAGTGTGAAAGAACCAAGTAATATCGAAGAAAATATATTTGTTATAAGAAAAAATAATGCAGTCTCATTAAGAACAAATATAGCATGTTGTAAATTCGTGTATTGACTAGAGAGAGCTTTTTCTTTAATTTCATGTGCAACTTTTAATTTGATTTTCGTTAGTTTTTTTTAACACATTCAAGCGTTGATCGAATTTTTTCGAGAAAAGTTTGCTTTGTGTAGGAAAATAATTTATTAACGGAAAAATATATGAAGAATTGTTCGAAGTACCGGCCGTATTCAAAAAACTTGGTGAACTAGAAATGAACAGCATCAAAATTGAATATCTGTGTTTCGTTTCGGGTTTTTTCAATTTTTTTTCCTTTCTCGCGTCCTTCCACGTACAGTTCCATTTCTTTTTTGCGCGAAAGTCCGAACAAATTTTGTACACACGGCCGATTGTGCCAAAAAACAAGACAAACACCACGCTATGGATTGAATTAAAATCGAATAGTCGGTGCAAATCAATGGGATAACAAAGCTGCATGTATACGCCGTTACGGATATGGTAAAATGAGATGAGAGGATACTGCGGTCAACATAAATTCACGACAACATTATTCAACCAAATACCTATAACGAAGTTGTGAGTTTATACAATAATTCAACAATGATAAAATAACTCGATATTCTACGTGTATGCATTTGTTATTTTTACAAATATATATTAGTAACACATCTATGTGACGTATTTTGGATATGCTCTCGATTAAAACATTGCTTCAAATCAAGTTACGGATATACTTAGCCGGATTATATTTTTGCGCGATTTTAATAAATATAAAATCATAATCTTGAAGAGCAATGAAGAGAGAAAGAGATAAAGACGTAATAGAATACATCTATTAGGACGCTTTAATTGAATTCTCTTGGTTCTCTTTTTCTCTTCTGATGTCTTTTATATCGCGTTCAGAAGCACCTGGATAATCTCAAACGTTTCAACAGTGTTGTCGGTTCTTTTTTTATTCGACAGTTTATCTGATACAATAATCTTCAATTGTGTCAATACTAGATATCTTTTTTGACTTTTTTTCTAAAAGACTTTTTTATCTTTGCATAAAATGTAAAAAAACTGTAACTGTAAAACTGTACTTTGTTGTTTTTAAACGAAAGTAGTATATCTCATCATAACTGGAAAACATGTCCAGTTGCGTGACGCAAATATGTTGAAATGATTAGGAAAAAAAAAAACGATTTTGAACTGATAACAATGTAAAGTGAAAAATTAGCAAAACGAATAAAACAGCAATTTAAATCCGGGTAGGGATGGCCACGCCATGCTCGGTAATAATTCAACCCTTTCTCTGCCTACTTCCTCTCTTCCTTTCTCTAGGGGAAAACATAATTCATTCCCATTTATAATGCAGCACTGGCTTTTCATTCACTTCTGCTTCTTACAACGCGCATTAGTACTATAAGCTTACGTAAACGAATTTCAAAAAAAGTTCGGCTTTACTATCGTAACGAAACAACAATAACGAAATAATACAAACAGTAAAAATAAACTCGCGATTTAAGAAATTATTTATGAAATGTTTTAAAGGTCTAGACTAGAAAAAGTAGTTTGAAATTTGTTTTTTTCGAACTTGGCTCGCTAAATAACTAAGAGGTTGACTGTGTTACAATTAAAATGTCCACTAAATATTCTCTCATCGAGAAACTACTACAATATGCTTCAAGTAAATATTAATATTATTAACAAATGATGACCGTGTTAATATCCTGAAAAGATAAAATGAAAAAGATTAAATGAAAAATGACACACGGTGCGATAGAAACGAAAGAAGTGTACATCGACATCTCGATAGTATGATGGCATCTTTCAGTAGGGAACGCGATCATGACTGCGGTTGCGGCCGCTCTCGCAAATGGATCGATTCGTAAAAGCTTTTTTCGAATGCTGGTCGAAAAAGTAGCGAATGAACAGGATCGAGAGAGAGGAAAGACGGGTGAGGAGAGGGAAAGAGGAGACGGAAGGGGGATGGGAAAAAATTCACGGTCGGTCATGCACGTGGAGTTAAATCGGCAACGAAAAATTTGTGCCCGTGTTTGTGCCCGGGTATGGTTAAGCAAACGCCCCCGTTATTCGCCAGAAGGGATAAACGGGGAGCCGGGGTAGAATTCAAGAGAAAACGAGCCATCGAGGGGTCGGCAAATTGCGCGCGGTGGTGAATTTACAATCTTTCGTTGTGCTGTTTCCTATGAAGCATTGCATTTCCATTTAACGGGGACACGTTGGGACTCGCGCGTTCGATTGCTTTACACGGACGCACTAGCTGGCTCGTTAAATAACGTTTAAAAAACAATTAAAAAGAAATAATGTCGTGTGCGTTACATATAAATTATTTCATAGAAATCTCGTTTTTTCCTCTCGTATTGTCATTTAACGTTACGACAGAAGAATATAATTATGTATAACTTAGGAGAGAGGAGAGAAAATCTTCGAGGACACACAAATGTCTGTTCTCTCGGAATTTTCTGGGGACGAATTCCCTCGAAGCTGCTCGTTGAACGTGCTAATTAGCGACGACAAATCAGCCGGAGGGCTCTGACTAATTGACCAAAGGACTCTCTAAGAAGAGGTAGACGAGTTTTTCGATAGTTTGAGTGAATCACCCAAGAAGTTCGGACTATTTCTGGAGCAATCCATGTTTGTGGATTCTCGCAAGACTTTTAAGAGGAGATAAGAAGAGGCGCAGCGTAGCGAATTTCTTCTTGATTCTTAGAAAGATGAAAACTCAACCTCTTTTTATCCCGCTTTCAACCTTATAAAATACACCGCGAATCAATCTTTTTGAGCAGTTTTCTTTCTACAAACTTATTGCTTTACTTTCATTTTATGCGCTTTTAACCGGTTTCCCTTCTATTATATTCGACTGGAAAAACAACTCGGATTTAGAAAATTTTTTATTTTCTAACTTTTAATATTAGCATTGTATTTAGAGCAATATATACGTATATGATCAAGGATAGCTGAAAAATAAGATGATGTATTAACGTTTGCGGCAACGACAAATTTCGCATATATGACTATATCGCCATGTTTTAGTGCCATCTCGTATATTCGCGATCATAAACGTATTTTACACTGGCCGGCACTTTATGCACGATTTGCGTCAACTTTCCAGAATAAGCGTGAAAATTTAGAGATGGAAATGTATTAGCCATAAAGCGTTGAGCAGTATCGACCCGTGGGAATTATGACTATCGTAAAATATGAAACAGCTCTGCCAACACGTTTTGCAATTTTCCAATCTTCCAATATTCTCGTCGTTATATACAGATAATCTAAAAAAGTTTAGATAATTAGTCAATATGTTAACCTTCTAAATTTAGGAACATGACACAAAGCAGTACATGTAGAAAAGCTGAGAGATATTATACATTCACAGTAGTTCCTTGATATTAATGCAAAAAATTTTCAATTATTTCACTTGATAGTTATTTCTACATTTTGACGCTCGGTTTTCTTTACAGTTTTTTTGTAAGCTCTGAAGAGACCTAGAGAGAAAAGTATAAACAAGTTCTCGATTCATATTACGCTTCGTCGTTCCGAATCGCGAACATAAATCGAGAAACTGCTATATGTAAAATATGTCCAACAATGCTATAAAACGAAAAGAAGAAGGGAGGAAAATTCGATAACATTTTTTATTTTTATAACAGTAGAAATAATGATATATAAAGCCACAAATCTCATTCTATTTTGCGATCTTTATATCCTAGAAAGTTAATTACTCAGAGGCGACTGATAAGGATTTCAGGATCAGCGGACAGCGAGATCCTCCGTCGTCGTAGGAAATGGAAGTGTCGAAGGCAGAGGATGTGTGGTAGGAGTTGGGTCCTTGAAGCTCTTAAAGTTCTCTCGTTAGAGGACTAAGGGGAACGAAAAGAGAGATGAAAGACGTAGAAAAGAAGAAGAGAGAGAAGTGTCACGGGGAGGAACTGCGATTTTCTGAAAGAAAGGACGAAGAAGAGACAGAGAGACCTTGTACGAAGGGGAAAAAGACGAGCTAACCTTCTTACAGCCATTACTGGGGTTAGGGAATATAATGTCGTTAATTCGACGTTTTCGCCAGACGACTTCCGTTCCTCTCCTATTTCTCTTTCCATCTCTCTCTCTCTCTCTCTCTCTTCTCTTCTCTTCTCTGACCCGACAGGCCATACTCGCGCCGTCACTGTGATGCCTCATCGAGCCGAAGTTGTCTTCTTAACCCATTAGCGCCCGATAAGTCGAACGTGAGGAAATCCTCCACAGATGTTACATTTTGAGACCTGTAATGCATTTTCGAATCTCATTAAGTATAATTAAAAAACTGAAAAGATAATTGTTTCTTCAACCAACTGAAATCTAATAACTTTTTAAACTTTGTTTTCAAAAAGAAAACAAATTTTGGCAAATTTATTTCTCGGTTATTTCCTAATCGCTTTTTATTTATTTCTCAGTTACTCTTCGTACACATGTAGTTTTTTTTTCTAGAAATTCTAATGTCGAAAGTGTTTGCAACTTAAATGGAGTAAAACATGTTTATTGTTATTTACATATACATACATTTGTGGAGGTTTATATAAATCTTGTAAATTTGAAATGCGTCAATGAGTTACAGTAATTCAATGAGGTGGCAGTACATTTTTCCGCTACATCCAAAATGTAGTCGCAGTCTGTAGATATTGCACCATCTCTTCTGTGAATCGTTTGCTCCTGAAAGCGAAGGATTCAATTTGAGGCAATGCCGAGCGTGCCGCGCGTGAAGCGTTTCCTCTTCTCTCCCCCAACTGCTACCTTACCAAACGAGAAGGAGAGGCGCAGGCAGCGCATAATAATCGCATAAGCTCGGCTGGAAAGTACTGGAATCCAGCTGGTTTCCAGAAACTAGGGGGATTCATCACTCCGATTTTCAAACTGCAATTTCGAGACTCGGAAACGCGCGGTGGTCTTTCTTTGGCTCAACATGAACAATATCAATACTTCATCAAATAGGAAATGGAAAATCATAAAAGCAGACATCTGTACTTCTCTTCGGTGTATTTATTCTCGGATATACATGTACTTGAATTATCTCTTAAATTGTCGCGGTAACATGGCGGTGATTTTATTTTATTCTAGAATGTCACAACTTGAGAAATATTTAAGTACAGTTATATAAAGCTTCCGGATAATCCTGATCAGAAGTTGCAAAGCAAGTCCTAAGTAGTCACGTCATGCTCATGTAACAAATTGAATCTGGCCTTTGATCAACGTCACTTTGAAGTCTGATCAACGTCACTTTGAAGGTTGCGCTGCGCGCGACGAGTACCAAAGCTATTTCTACATATAAGTGATCTGTATAATTGAATAGCCGGTGCTTCCAACTTCTCTGTAATCGCTTAGTTGGGAAATTGTTCCGCAAAACAGCACGCTGCACGTTGGCTGTATCGATGAAAGTTATGCGATTAAATTCCACCGCGCATCTGGCCCGGAATTAGCATTAACATTTAATGCCGGTGCAACATAATCAAATCATCCACGCGCGCCCATTTAAAAGTTTCATATTTCTTCCTTGCTCTTTTTATTCGGTACACACACGTGCGCACACTTTTTCGCTTGTACTAAATATATACCAGGATGTTTTATTTAAAAGAATCAAATTTTAGTTAGTGTTGTATCGATAAACAGATATAAAGTATTAAATTTTTGATAATATTGAAAGAGAAAACGCCGTCTTGCATCTCTGCTAGGATTTACTGAGAATTTATATGAATTGAAGGAATGGCGACCAAAAATCGCGGATCATGCGGACGTATCCGCGCGATAATCGTTCTTCCTGCCAATTTTCGACATGGCATACTTCGAAAGTCTGTGAGTCACGAATAACGAGGCCATAAATACAAATGGAAAGGAAATAGGACTGGAGCGGTGTAAACTTTTTCTGCACTTTTTCACTACCCTATTTTCGCCACCCTTTCTACCATTTCGTACCAGCTTGTTTTTTCGTTGCCAACAGCCAACGACCGATATATCTTGTTTAAAGTTATCGTCTACCAAGTTATCCTGACTGATTGCTTTTCCGTATAGTGCGTTTGTATTAATTCTCAAATTTTAAAAGTATGTAATAAATTATAGATATTGGCTTGAGCATATATTTTATTTATTACTAAGTAACAATAAAGACATAGAAAAAATTTGCAATATATAGGTTTTAGTAGACTATCATTCGTGCAATGTGTTGTATCTATGTAGATTGTAATTTGGGACGCTGTCGCAAAGTCGATATTGTCACGCAGTTTCGTCCCAACTTTCGTTGCTTCGTTCCTGTAACATGTATACATTCTGTGCATATTTCTTTTTTGCTCATGAAATACCAGGTATCTTAGCCATCCGGATCGAGGCGAGAGACACTCGAGAGAATTAAAAAGCTTTTGAAGTTCTGGAAGCACAAATTTTTTATTAATGGAAAACTTTCGAATCAACCTTTCGCATGTACGTACAATGGCAAAGGTAGCGTGAACACGCGTGCACTTGTTTAACGTCTCCTGCGGAAAATTTCACTCAAAGTAATAAAATTTTTAATGGTCTTTTGTAATCTCTCTCTCACTTGCACGCGCGTGGTTGGGACTGCGTATAACATATTAATAATTCACGAAATTCCATTAAACGCGATATCAATCTCAGCCATCAAAGAAAATATAAGAATTATTTTAATATAACTTTTCGTTAAATCCTGTCACATTTGCATACATTATTCGCATATATTTTTTTGTTCTTTTCTCTTGTGTTTTTTTTCCCGTGGTAATTTCCAAAGTTCTTCCTTTTTCCTTGGATAGATACATACAAAAAAATTCTTTATTTTATCTCACAGACTTCTATTTGCAGTACAATAAATCTTCGATCAATAAAATCTTGTTTATTCTCTGTGAAATTATTATTGTTTAATTTTTTGTTTGTTAGTTCGAAATACGTGACGTGGAAAATGTGGAAAGTGAAAAACAAAATCTTTATTAGCTCACGTAATAAAGAGCGTATTAACGAAAAGGTATACGCACTTGAAAGGTAGTAGAAATTTCGCTTCGTGGTGTAGCGCACATTTCGGAAGCCAGTCAACTGGCTAATGCACGAAGTTGATTAAACTCAACGTGCGGTCAAAATTACACGGCGCTAATTGACGGATGGCTCGCGCCAATCAGTTGCACAGGCAATTATTGTAAGTGGCCGGCTCCCAATACGAGCTTTAGTTGAGAGCCACAAGCGCTCTCGTGTGGAATCAGCAATCGTGAGCCGGTAATCGTTTCTGCTTAATGAGCAATGCGCTCAAACAAAGTCGAAAACAGCCGACTCGTTATCCGCGAGCTCGAAAACGTTGCTAACAATCATGGAAAAAGCTTAAAGTTTTCTTTCTGCTAGTTTTTTTGCCATATATTTTTACCTAGATATGCTGTCAGATGACAGCATACAGAAAATTATCTATGCAAAATTTAGTTTTGAATATTTATTGTCGATTACTTTGCGCTATGTTTTTGTTTTTTTTTATCTCTGTTCAACAACTTGTAAATTACTATTGTAAAAATTACCATTGTAAAACATGAAAACGCACACATAACAGTTTGTTCAAAAGTTTTAATAAATAATAGAATGTACAAATTTACAGTGTTTTTTTAATGTTTAACAGACATAAATGTAAATTGGGTTGTTCGTCAATGGTCTTATCGCGTCAAACGTAAACAAATCGGTTTTCGTTAGATAAGTAAAGTCAAACGATATAAGTGCGTGTCTGACGTGGATGAGATAACTATGACGGTCGTGGTCTACTGGTGGTAATTTTTTTGCCGAAGAATAGCATGTACGGACTATCTGGTTCCGGAGTTCCACTATTTAACTCATTTGTCGAAAACTTGACCGGTAGATCAGAATCCATCTAAAATTGTATAAGTCCGTTTTTATTCAATTTGAAGCGAAGTTCAATTTTAAGCAAAGAATAGATATTGATGATTCATTAATCACAAAAAAAGAAATCAAATCAAATCAAATCCGAATAGATATCCTATTATATCACTTTTTCATTGCGTGAATACTTAGACGCAAACTTTCCAATCGTTGTATATCATTTTGCTCGACTCGGTGTATGTACAATGCGAATGCATGCCGAAATTTTTCTCATTATATAGCCCGGAGGTCCGAATCGAGTGTATTCTCGCGAAAATGGCATTCCAGGCACTCTCACCAACTCACCGTTTCACCTTCGCCTCTGCGTCTCTACCCTCTCGTCCCCAATGGCACATTCGCGTTGGGACATTAATTTTTATTACGACCTTTTTTTAGGTGGACAACAATAATTACTTCCTCGCGCGGTGGACAACAATAATTACTCCCTCGTGCAATTATAATGATATCTAATGAAACGGCGCCGATGTACTTTCCCGCGAGTCAGCAGAGACGGAGAGCTTGCTTTTTAGGTCGCCGCGTAATGTATCTTCAGAATTGAAAATGAGCGAAATCATGGGATTTTTGCTCGCGAGCTGTTAATGCGCCTATCTTAAAAGAGCGTTAGAATTGAAATTATAACAGTCGAGTGTGATGAAGGTAGATCCGATGTTTTATATATGTCCTTTAGATAACAGATATAATTTAAAAAAACAAATCAAACATTTTTATCACTGCGTGTACGTAAGTTTATCTTTTAGAGGAAAAATGAACTTGTCTTTAAAAGACAATTAGATATATAGTTTTATCTATCAAAAAATAGACAATAGACATCTGAGCTACAAGTTTGTGGAGACAAATGTGATAAAAGTAACAGATATTTTTGAAGTTAATGCGTGCACGATGATATCACAAACGGTTGAACACGAGAGAAACAATTTTCGAAGAGAGTCAGAACGATAAAATTTATTCAGAAGGGGATGTTCCTCGTAAGCGCGACCTATGACCACCGTTGGTCCCACTCGTCACTCGGGAAGATTTCCGACAGCTCGGACACACATGAAATCTCGCGGGTGCTGAAATCCGCGAATTTATCGTCGCTGTATACCGTCGTATCAACCGAGTACGGCGTCGCGCGGCGCAGCGCGTCGCGTCGCGTTTCCCTGATACGCTGCGTTGGCGCGTCGTGACGTCGCGTGACAAACGACAACGCGGCTGTTACCTTCGCGCAGCGCGCGTGATGCTGTCAGCTTGACGCTACGCAACGCGGAAGAGAGAGGAAGAAAGGATCGTGGGCTGCGCATGGCAGAGGGAAAAGGCGACGTCGGAAAAGAAAAAGGGAGAACTAGAGAGAGTGTATGATGCGCGGAAAGAAATAGAAGGGTAGGAACCATCGATCATGACTTTCACCGACGTTACGCCGTTCTTTTTCCCCTTTCGCCTTACGTTGATAGCGATATCCAGGAACAGAACAGAGTCGCATTATAAATAGTGTAACGCTAAGTAGGCAGATATTAGGTATGTGTGATGAGTGTTACGTGCAAGGATAAAGTCTTTAAATGTCCTTTTCGAATATTGAAGGAAATGGAGAAATAAATTGTTTTGTAAAATATAAATTTTTCACAGTTATATAATTAAAGGGACAAGGAAAAAGAAGAAAAAAAATTGAAAAATTCGTAAAAAAAGTAAAAACATTTGCTATCTTAAGCGATTATCAGCTGGCAGAAAGCGGAGATCGAATCATTCGTGATTCAATGGAGAATAAAAACAAGATGAAGGGAATTGAAATAGCAGGATTTGCAGCATCGGTAGGGAGTTGGGGTTAGACATCGCGGTGTCGATGAGAGAACTAGAAGCGAAGAATTCAAGATTAAAGATACTACGAATTCTTAGAGACTTCTGAAATTATTTTCTTGATTTCTATCAAGTGGTGACTTTTTCTAATATTGCAAAGTTTCGAGATTCTATTCGTGTTGTTGTCAAACATAGTTCGTAGATTTGTGAATATAGCATTTATATATTAATAATAATAACATATATATATATATATATATATATATATTGCGTGCACAAATATACTTAATAATTATACTTTATAAAAAACTGTAGAAAATGCATAAGAAAAAATGGAGAATGGTTCGAGTCACGTTATCTTATAACACGTTATCACTTATAACGAAAACGGCACGAAAGGAACGAGGTCATTGACCGATTCATTGATCACTTTCTGACAAAGAAATCCATATAACATTCTTCCTGCGTTTGACCATGTGTTAACAGATAACAGTTCAATGATATTGAGAGAAAATTTGCACCGTCAATCTTTCGACAATCGCCGTAATCGTAGGTATGTAGTCTCTGATAATTTTCGACAATGTCAGCGTAATGCGTTTTTAAGTGCTCGGGAGGTTTGATCGCGTATGCGTGTTTATAATGATCGTAATATTATATAATAATATTGATAATAAAATAATAATATATGAGAAGGAAGTTTAAATGTCAGAATATATTTTAAAAAAATGTTGCAAGCGTAAAACGTTTAGATAGACAAATAATATAACTCCAGAGAAATTTACCGCGCACATATTTAACTAAAAGACCAAAATAAAATAAACTGTCTAAATTCGAGTCTTGTACCTCACGGAAACGTCGAATAACAAAATGAACGCGTTTACTCTTTGTCGTCAGCAAATAACATTCCTGCACTCCTCTACCTTCTACAACGTTGCCTGCCATTCGTCTTAGCGGTCAGTGTGTATCTGTGTTTGTGCAAACTGGACAATCTTCCTCGTTCCGCTTGAATTTATCGCGATACCCACCCTCATCGTCTATATACCTTAAGCTCACTTTCGATAGTGGGGTGGTTTTAGTTCCGATCTCGTTCGTTTCTCCGGGGACCCGCGGTCCATTAGTCTCCCGGCATTCGCGGCGGGATAAATATTATGAAGACAAAAGATTCCGGGCTTTCTCGGTAAAGTATGGCGGCGACCTCGGACCGCGCTTGGGAAGCTTACAAGAAGAACCGCATGATAAATCCGCACCCTTGTCCGACACTTCTCTCCCTCCCTTATGCTACCTCGCGATAATGTCCTTTCGCAATTATTTATAGTGTGACATAGGCTCGCCGTCCGACAAAATGGCCGTCTGCAAGAATATTCCTAACCGTATAAGTATTATAAAAGTGTTATATAATTGCGTGACTCCGCAGTTTGCCACAAAAAAGATTTAGGGCAGATAGTACGTAACATTTTGGCAATGTTTTTTATAATCGAAATGATTCAAACATTTATACGAACGTATAAATGTTAGAACGTTGATAAATTTATGACAACATATAATTCACTGATAAAACTAGTATTATAATATTTATATTGTTCGCGTTCTTCCTTTCCTTTTCATTGATATTTTTTAGTTTCCCTAAATTTGAAATCAAATAATTTTAAAAAATATATAGCATTATTTTTTTATTGCTCTCTGTGAGAACTGGAAGTGACCTTTAAGAGCCGAACCACCGAAACTTTTGGTACACGAGTGCGCCGAGCTTTCGTAACTTTCTTCTCTTTTTTTCCAGTACTGTTTCTCTTCTTTTAAGGTATACTAAACATCCTCACGCGTCCGATGGCATTCGAAAATTTTCGTTATTCCGCCGAGTGGAAGCACCACTCGGGTCGTTGCCGAACGAAAGTACTTGGCAAGGCCCCGGGCGGCTATGCACGGTTAATTGGGACCTTCGCGAACTTTGCGCCAAGTCGAGTCACGAATTACTATCGGCGAAGTTTCACTCCTCCTTTCTTATTCCACCAGCTCCTCGTCTCTCCTCTTCTTACGCGACCGATTGCGCTTGCAGGAAGTCAACGAGAAAATCGAAGCAGAAAGAGCTTTCGTTCACACAAAGATAGTTCCAAGTTGGACTCAAGGTTACATAAGCAGCTTCTTATGTAGAGTTTAGATTAAGGTAGGAAGAATAACTCTCGTAATTAGAACAATCGACACCTCTCTATGTTCAGCTTGTTCATCATCATAATATAAACTGATATTTGACATAAAGAACAATTAATATTAGTTTTAGATCGAAAAATTATCGAAATTGTTCTAGACACTAAAACATTACAATATTACAGCGTCAAATTATAATTTATTTTTAACTTGTCTGATTAACTTAACATTTTTATCGACACTTTTACGGAAAACTTTTTCGATCGTTTGGGAAACTCTGCAGAATTTTGTACGTTTAGTTATTAGTAAAGTTTGCGAAGATACGGGCGATTAAACAATTATTATTCGATTCTCCGAGCATGTTACGCTCGATCGAGTCGTATCTCGCGTTGTCGAACTTTAACTGCCACCATCGTAAAAAGCTCGACAATATATTGTCCGAGTTTTATTTAAAAATATTTAAAAAAATATTATAAAAGAAAGAGAGAGAGAGAGAGAGAGAGAGAGAGAGAGATATCAATCAGGCAATTTTGATTAAAAAATATTAATGTGAATGTATATCATGCAAGTGTACATATACATATTTTTTTGTTTCATAAAAAAAAGTTTTATAAGAGCTAAAATTTTATTATACTATTAAAAAAGTTACAAAAAGAGTAGTTTAGTAGTTTATAAAAAAAATTTTATAAGAGCTATAAAACTATTTATTATACTATTTAGAATAAATACTCTTATTATTTACACACAAGTGAGACAAGAGCGACTATCGACTAATTTATTGCTGTTGTTACTTTTTCGAGACATAACCGCAAGAGAAAGACTTACTTGACCTAGACAGGTTGTGTTTTAAGGCCACATAGTATATACGTAGGTATAAAGAAACCACTTGAGCGATGAACTTCTAAATAGGAACCGCTTGATGGACTTTTCCGATTTCTTTTCCCGACATTCTTCGTATTCCAGCTATCGAGGGTCAAGAAACACTAAAAACAAGGAAACAATAGTGTTTAACTTCGACGGAGAATTAAAACAACTGTTTGTTCACACAGAAAACTTTTGTGAAAAAAAAAACGTACAATTTTGCAGCGCGATAAAGATTTAAGTTTTTCGTTGTTTTAATTTTTTTTCGTTTTGTTTTAATTTTACGACGAAAAGAATTTACAAGATACAAAAAACTAACAACAAAAGAATAAAAGCTGCAATCAACTTTTGACATTCTATAGCAATTTACATTGTGCGGCAGGTGTGTTATTTTGAAAAATAAACGAAAGAGTTGTATTAAGTGTCGATTAGGTTTTTGCAATGCAAAAATTACAATGTGCGCGCGTTAAGAAAAACGTGTTTTCCAATCAAGATAAATATAAGAAGAGGTAGAATAATGTAACGACGAATTCTCGTGAATGATACTCCGTATAATTCATCAATCGGTAGTCCGAGCGAGAAATGAATTCAGGACCGAACAATATAGAATGAAAACAAAAAGAAGGTAGCTAGATAATTGCGAAGCAGAAGCTGAAGAAGTGATATTGGACGGCGTTTCTCGGTTGTTCATTAAAGTTGATATTTTTTGTCGGATCTTTTTATCTCTCGAGATCAAGGACACATTCATCCACATTTGTTTTCTTACTATTCGTCGAAGATCGACTCGTTTTTGAAGAGCGATAGTGTTTGTGTAAATTATGAAACATGCGCGGAGACATTATTTCTCCTAAGTCTAGCGCATTTCTCTATTGAAGCGATCTAATCTGCAGATGAAATTACGGTCGGATAGCTTCTCTGGCAAATTCGCTGTTTCTCGAAATTCTCGATGGAATTTCTCGTTTTGCAAATTTTATTCTCGCATGCGGTCGAACTTTCGATGTTGTTTATAACGAGCCAGCCGGAACTCGTTCGTTCGTGCGTATTTCTGATGTATATGCTTGCCACAGATTTACTGCAATTTCGAATTGAAAGCGCTTCGAGTTAATAGCGTGTAGAAGTACTTACGCGAATACGTAGGAGGAAAGAGTATTTGCGGTAGGGCAAGATGCTTTTTTGCGGATGTCACATCCGGATGACAAATCCTTCGGGTAGTCCTCCTATAGAAAAGTGAGATCGTTCTTTCTTATCTGTCTTGCTTCTTCCTTTTTATCTCCGGATATTTCTTCTCTTTCTCTATTCCGGGGCGAAGCGTTCTTTCTAGCTTTTTTCTTCGTAGTTTTTCATCTAAGTTCGACATCCTCCAGCAAGGATAATGACGGTTTTCTCGGTCGGATCAAAACGTGATTATGATAAATGGATTCTTCAAAGTGTTACTTACTTGATAAAAACACAAAGTAAATAACGTTTAGCGAACCAAGAGTGTAGGACAAATGTATCTCCACTGATAACCTCGTAACATGGTTCTCTTTGTAGACCTAATATAATCCGTTTACGTCTCGGCGAATGTTTACTGCTTTCCAGAAGACATGACAAGGGAATGATAGCTACTCGTCATTTCAGTAGCGGAAAGAGTTTGCTCTTATATTTCTATATCTTTTCCTACGATTTTATTAGTTTGCTACTTGAAGCGGAGAAAGTCGTCAATAAAGATTTGGAATGAAATTATTATCAGCGTGCACACACATTTCTCGTGCAACATAGACTTGTAAGGTGAGGGTAAAGGTAATTTTGCAAAGAGTGGAAAGACTTGAGAATATTGGAAAAGTTAGGGGAAAGGGAGCAGCGCGCTCTTTTTTCCTTTCCGACAACAGGATGCATACGGAATAGGATACACGCGCGTCAAAGGAAGTTCTGTGTCGTGTCGTTTTCTTCGTTGAAGGAACATAAACATTTTTTGTTTTGTCAGCTGAGATAAAAGTAATCAAGATTTTTTTAAAAGATCGAACGTAGACGAAAAGAAAATCTTGGTGATTATGTAATTCGTAATATACGAATTATTATCACATTTAGATTCAAAATCAACGGAGTAATATTTTCTCTAGATTTGTAAGAATAATTCAATATAAAATTGTAAAAAAAAAAGAATTTCTTTATCTTCTAGTCTAGTTTCTTCTGATTTGTGTGCTAGTGTGCGCACACAATCATGTTTACCTTCGACAAAACAACTCTTCTGCTTCCTTCTTCCACCCTCTTTTTTCCACTCACGCTCTTGAGCCTTCTTTTTGCGCGCAACACGGCTGCTAACCTATGCATGGAAAGTTACTTCACTCGCGAGGCCCTATAACATCCGGTGACAAAATGGTCTGGAAAGGGCGGTCCTTTGCGTTCAGGCTGCCACTTCTTGAATAGGCTATTGGTGCAATTCTAAAGGGCGTGTGTTCTTTTTTCTTTTCCTTCTTCACGCGCCTCTACGCGTTGCGCGAACTGTGCAATTAAAATATGTGAAATATCATAATACACGGTCGTTGTATGTAAGAGAATAATTGCGAGCGTAATAATGAAAAATATCAAAATAGACTTACTTTTCATGAAATTACACGTAAATTCTCTCAATATCTGTAATTAAATCTTAAGGAGACAAAATCCCTGACAGACGTTTATCTAAGAACAGAAAATCTCTTAGGAACCTATGAATGGAGCATTTAGTCGCGATAGAGGGAGAGCAGGGTGTAGGACGAAATGGCCAAACCAGGAATTTCTCTCAGTGCTTACGTTGCGCGCTTTCCTCCTTTTCTCTCTCTCTCTCTCTTTCTCTCTCTCTCTCTTTCACTGAGAGTTTAATCGTTTCTATTCCTTCTTTCCTGGAATCTTTCCCGATCGCTCGACTTTGTCTTCCGTGGTTTGCGAAAGCCCGCAATTTTGTTCATCACCTCTACCTCCTGTTCCTCTATCTTCTCATTTCTTCGTCTTCTTCTCTTCTTCTCTTATACCTCCGGTATACCTCCCTTTCTTTATACTTCCTGACGCTATGCTCTAATTTAAAGGGCTGCATTGTCGCAAGCCCATTCTCACTGTATGCACTCGCTGCCGGAATAGGGAATGCCGACGAGAACGGCGAAGGCGGAGGGAGGGAAAAGAAAGAGGGCGAGAGGTTGATTGTCGTCTTGCGAGGAAGAAAGGACGAAGAGCGGACAGAGGTCGGAAGAGAGGTGGGAAGCTTTTCAACAAAGTTGGAGCTTGAAAGTTTTTAAAGAGTGTCAACGTGGGACACGGCATTCTTTTTCTTTGTCCATCCTTTTTCCCCTCTTCCCCTCTTCCCCTCTTCTTCTCTCCCTTATCGCTCTGCGTCTTACAACCCTCTTTCGAAGTGCCAAGCAAAAGGATACTTCCTATGGAAGTCTCCGCACCTGGCACTTCGTGTTTAGAGAGGTGACACCGGCTACATATATATATATATATACACACACATACATATAAAATAGTAAATCATTTTTGAAAGCATATCATTTCTAAAAAGAAAATATATGTGAACTAAGTCGCGAGAATCGATTAATTCTATTTACAGATGGAAAATTAATGTATGATCAGTATATATTAAGCGCGCAAATTTAGTTTTGTCAATTGAAGTTGTCATTTGTCTTTCTTTTCTTCTCTTTGTGCGTACTGATGGATTCACCAATTACTGCGGAAAATATCATCCACCAAAATTATCATATGCACCAAATTTGCATGATGATGTCCACTGTCGCAAATGTAGCTGAAAACGAGTATTATGAAAACGTAACGTGTATCGTCGATTAATGATTGCATATGAAATCCATGCATATATAACTCGCTCCGGTTTTCGATTATTTGTCATTTGTTTAGTTTGTTAACTGTATATTTAGAATCGTAAACAATTTATTCGCCTTTTGGAAATGATACTAATTTGTTGCGAACATAGAATTTTAGTTTTGATTAATTTGTTGTTGAGTTTTAAACCTGTAATTGACTAGGGTAAACATCTAAGTTACTTAATGAGAAAAAAATGTACACATTTTTACATGCAAAATGATATAAAAAATATATAGAAAAATTAGCCTGTAGAAAAAGTTTTGCGAATCCAATGGAAGCATTAAGAAAGGGAAAGAGTCCATGTTATCGTGGTCGGTTATGGTTTACGGCAACGATTAGCGTTATTGTCGTTATTAATATGGCTTATCCGCGGTTCTCACTACTCGCGGAAACTTTCCATATGAGCGAGCCTAATCTTAGCTGTTATGGAAACCTCGTTTGCCGGAGGCTTAGATTAACCAAACTTGCGTAGTATTAACGTAGATGAGAGGAAGAGAGAGAGAGAGAGAGAGAAAGAGAGAGAGAGAGAGAGATATTAAAAAGATAATCGATAGAAAAATGTCAAATTATCAGACATGTTTTACAAAAACGAAATCTTGTCTTCTTTCTCTAATAATTCTCTTCAATTGGTAATACATTTAATAAATAAAATTATGATTTTGTAAAGAGATGAAACAATACATCTGTTTAATCCTATAGAGCATACGCTCGAAAAAATATGTGAGGAACAAATTCTGAAGTCAGGAGGTTCTTAATTTTTCTGAATGAAACGAGACATATTGGGAGAATAGGAGGCGGACTCGGTGGAAAAAAAGGAAGAGATGGAAAGTGGCGCAATAGCTGGCGCAGGACTCGTACGATTAAATTGAAATTAGTTGCGAACTTTTTAATTGCATATTCGATAGTGGTGTCGGCGCAGCGGTGGTAGCTACAATTTATCGAGTCCTCGCCCTACTGTTTTTTACTCTCTTTCTTTCTTTTCTTTTTTCTCCTAAAATCCTGGATCTTTCTTGCCGCGTTCCGCTTTACGAATTCACTACTCCGGAAGTGCGCTTATTAAGCAACGATGTCGAATTAGTTTCTTGCGTATCTTACTCAGGTACAAACCTAAGCTCAACAACTGTTTTCTCTGTGATTCAAATCAAGTTTAAGGTGGCAAGAATAGAACAGTCATGTTCTATTCATATGAATCGTTTAGTTTCAATAAAACTGATGACAAGAAAATTAATTAAAAATTTTTGCAAAAAAACAATAGCGACAAAAACAAGAGCAACACGTCTTCTACATATATACGTCTGTGTATGTATGTGTGTATATATATATGTGTGTGTCTGTGTGTTTGTGTGTGTGTATGCATAGACTTTTATTATTTTCTTATATCATTACCTAATTGTATCATTATTATTCGATGTGAATGCGTTTCATAGCTTTGGAAGCAGATTAGCGGAATCTGTCGTAACGCCGGGATTTGACCATTGAGATGGGATTACTGGCGTTGGTAACCATCCGAGGTGAATCCGGCCTTAAGCACGTTACACAATTAGAGCCTAGAGTGGCCGCATAGTCGAGTTAGTGAGGGCTTGTTCGTGGCTTTATGTATTAGCACTAATAATAAGAACGAAGTGAAATTTGTGTCGTGACCTTGAAAGAATTTTTGTATCATCGTATCATTTATCAAGACAGAGAAACAGGTAGAAAATCATATTCCGTATCGTTACCCACTCACACACACACACTACACACACTACACTACACTACACTACACTACACTACACTACACTACACTACACTACACTACACTACACTACACTACACTACACACACACACACACACACACACACACACAGAGAGAGAGACTCTTTCTCTCTCTTATTATGTGTGTTATGAGAATAAATATTAGATACATTAGATAATATTTATTTTT
>QVNW01001566.1:0-48706 GCA_014825475.1 Pseudomyrmex flavicornis
TCGTATATATATATATATATATATATATATATATATATATATATATATATTCTCCGTCGACTTCCGTCTTGCGCGCTTTCATCATTCGAAGAGCGAAGAATCCACTTCGCATCGCGTAGTACTTGCATCGTCATCACCGTCAGTCGCGATAATGAGGACATCGTGTGCCGTTAACAAGACGCCGTCACATCTCACTGTTCTTCAACCTTTCTCTCTCTCTCTCTCTCTCTCTTTTCCTCCCCCCTCTCTCTCTCCCCCCCATATCTTCCTCTTTCTCCTTTGCGACGCAGGAATGTCATAACGCGGCAAGCTTACGAATGTGCTTAGCTGGCGCCACATTCTTGCAGGAGAACGGCCCGAAGAGGCGTCAGAAATCGTGCGCGTCGTTTTGCAACATCAACGTTTCACCTCGTTCGCAGTCGACAGTTTACAACGATCTTAAGAAAACGTGCCGGAAAAGCGACACAAACTACGGAAGACAGCGCGAACCGTTTCTCTCAAAGTTTCTGACCGCGATTCGTGATCGCAATTCGCGCGAGGATAACTTGCTCGTTAACTTGCCGCGGGAAATCAAGGGCGTTCGCATCACGGAGCGCGAAGTTGAAGAAAACTACAAAAACACTTATTGAGGATCTAAAACCGCGCGTTCTACTTCGCGTTCGTTCGTTTGTTCGTTCTTTTGCCGCGTGAGATTACCGCCTCGAATGTCGCCGCGAATCTTGAAACCGGTTGGGAAGTGACGGACGAAGAGAATTGACGGGAAAGAGAGTGTAAGACGATAGCATTAAAGATTCCTCCGCAACCTCCGAGGCTCGCTCATTCATTCACAGCTTTTTCCGCGCAGAGAGCCCCGTTTCCGTTACGCGTTACAAGTTTACAATGCGCGCGTACTCTTTCATCCGCACGTCGACCTATCGAAACATTTTCATAAACATATGTATCCAACCGGCCATCGCTTGCTACGAAAGCGAAAATATTTGATCACAGAGGCAAACGCATAGCAGCTGTAATATCAAACAGTCTCATAACTGGCGGCATCTTATTAACATATTAATACGTATTCACATACGACGCATCAGTATGCATGTAAGCCGATGTTCGCCGGGGCTTCGCCCGTCCGGCTTAAACGGAGGGTGATCCCGAACACTCTATATAGGCGGATGATCGGTAGAGGAGATAGGAGAAGAAAGCAGAGAGAAAGAAAGAGACAGAGAGAGAGAGTGTGTGTATCATAATACTCGTAAGCCTCGGGACACATTAAGAGGATCATATCGTTTGCGTCTAAGATACGTAAGACGTTTCAGTTTGATCCGGAATACGAAGAGCTCGTGACGTATTCCGCGTGAGACCAGACGAGACGTCTAACGGGCGGCTACAGTCTCTCACGCGTCCAGACGACAGCTCGCTTTTAATGCGATAAAGGCGTTCGCGTTCCCCTCGGACGTGTGCGTTACCCCCGTCGAACTTCGCTCGAAAAAAGGCGGTTGTTAACGCACACAACCCTTTTTTTTTTCCGACGTTGTAGTCTCTTGAGAGATAGCTTTTCGCTCAAGTCACGAAATCGATTGAATTTTTACGCCTGAAATCTTTACCGCAACATGATATAATATTCCTTTTATTTTACATTACACGATTTTTAATTTAATTTTATGTGTGCGTGTTAAAAGTTAATTGTGTAAGTTATGTGTGTTGGATAACTATTGATTTTGTTTTAAAAAAAAAAAAAAAAAAGAAAAAGTAAGAATAGCATTAAGAAAATTACCGTTACATTGTTGATAATTGTGTCAATGCCAGATTATACGCTTCCGTGGACTCAAGTAGAAGATAAAAGTACATTAATCATATTTTACACAATGGTTTTAATGAAGAGAAAGTATCCGCAAGGAGATTCTTGTTTATATTAGGCTGTATTGACTCGTAATTGATATATGTCGCGCGTTATAAGGAATTGCAGATGTGCAAATGTCATTCTTCATTAATGTACGTATAAAACAATGTACATGTGCTATAAAACACACGTGTGTATACAATTCGCAATCACTTTCTTACACATCTTTATTTCGTACGATTTATTTTTTTGATCTAACAATGTCACACACTTATTACGAAAATCTGTAAACAAAATATTACGTCAAGTGTTTTTGTTTTACGATTTGTGTATCCTATAATTTTTAACAGAATTATTTCATTTTAAATTAAATAAAAATATTTAAAACATTTATCTTTGTGAAATCTGATGTTGCGGCACGTTTCTAATGTGTACTATAATTATGCGTCTCGTGTATTGTGAATATTATATATCCACGTATCGTCATTATAAACTCTCATGTTAGTTTGTGTCATCTCGCGTTGCGTTGCGCTTTGTTACGTCTGACGACAACTTGTTGTAATAATTCGTGATGACCCAACGCTTCCTTCTGCCACCGCCGCCGGTAGTAGGAGGAGGAGTGGTAGTAGTAGTTGTAGTGGTAGTTGTTGTCGACGTTGTGGATGTTGTTGTGCAACATTTGTTGTAGCAGTAATCATAGCAGCAGCAATCGTCTTTTGGGAAGAAATGGTTCAACAGCGGACACTTTTCGACAATGTCCGAGAGAAACGAGGTAAAGAACGGTGCGGAATTCTGTCAGCGAAAGAAAAGATGCGCTTGTGTTGATAATAATTGGTTGTGCGATAAATTATTAAATTTTTCAAATTCAACTTGTGCGCATTATTTTACACGCAGAAGTCTGTGCAAACGCGAGAAAAATAAAATAATTTCACTTTTCTGTTAAACATACTCACAGCTTCTTTGAACGTGGCGCAAGCCACGGCAACGAGTAGAAACAATACTGCCACACGCATGTTTGGATTTTTGCTTCACCCCTCGATTCGACAACTTTTCTGACACTCCGAATGCGGCGGCAGCATTTTTATACCAAACTTGCGAACGCCCGACCTATTTCTCCCTATTGATATCTGATAATACGTTTTTGTATCGCCACACTTGTGTCGCAGGTCGTGCTTTGTGACAATTAAGTACCGACAATTCAACGAAACGTCAAGCTATTCTGCATTCTCTCGAGTGCGCATGTTGTTGTCGAGGACGAAATCGTCACGTATATTCACAAAGATGTCAGAGTCAAGAGTATGGTCACGCACGTATGTATGAAAATTATTAAGTCAGAAAATATAAATAACGTGCCCTTCACCTAAAAAAATACAGACGTTTCTTTGTTTCGAATTGATACTATTGTTCGCGTTAGCGAATATGTAACGCGCACGTCGCGTCGTACACAATGTATCGAAACTTTTTTTTATTATGCGCATATCTATTACATAATAATATATTTATTTTGTAATAACTATCTATACTCTTTAAGATTTTAACATATTATTGGAAAAAAATATATATATTTATTTACAGAGTGTACGGGAAAAAAATAGATATATCATTAAATCGTACAACCTTACTTTTTATTACAGAGAGTATTTTGAATGTTTTAAAGTCACGCAACATTACCAGTAGTGTATTATAATGAATATTAGTCGGGAAAAAAGATGATCGCGAAAAAATCAACGACGTGACACGACGGATTTAAACGACGAAATTAACAACAAAATTGCACTTAATTACGCGGATATTTTGAACTTAAAACCTCTCAACACACAACTCAAGCCATCCGCATACAAATTATACGGACGTCTCTTTTTTTCCGTACAGATCAAGCGGAAGAAAGAGATCTTCGGTCATCCATCATCGTTAGCATTTCATTCAGTGACAGTCGGTCGACCAACGAGCTGCCGCCGTTGACTATGAAAGCAGTGTAAACTTGCCGAACAAACAAACGTTTTATGGTCGTTCAATAGCGCCATCGTCTCTGTAATGTCATGACGCATATATTTTCCAGCGCGTAAGATAAAGTGCACATATTTTACGAAGCAACGGCTGCATTTTTCATTCTCTAACGAAAAATCGATATTGACGGTCTTCATCAGAATGGCTCTCTCTCTCTCTCTCTCTCGATGTGCCCCCTTCTTTCTCTCCCCTCCTCTTAACTCTCTCTTTTTCCTGCCTTTTCAGTATAATCCAATACTCTTCCGCTGAGAAGGTTCCAGTTCTGGTTATAGCATTTACATATATTTGAGATATACATTGATAGACACAACATCGTGCTGTGATCTCAAGAGAATATGATAAAGTAGTGGTATACTGTCCACCGGCAATTTATTTCCCTACAAATTCTCATTCATTTTTAAAACCTAAAATTTATCACAGAAGAAAACTAGGTAGATTTGAGTACAGCAGCGAAAAATAAGATTTTGAATTCGCGGCGCGCAAACGTCTCTAGAAAATTGTTTTATTCTTTTTTTTTTTAAAACAATCAGGATTTCTTTCTCACAGAGAAAATGTATGACAAATAATTGTCAATTATAATTTTACTCTTCTCATGTAAGTAGCTTGCAATCATGATATTAAAATAGACAGAAAATAGTCGACGTTGATCTCTCGCTTTCTTTTTTTTTTTTTTTTTTTTCGTTTGTGTCAGCGACATCTCGCGAATCGATTCGTTCCGATCGAGACCGCCGTATTTCGCAGAAAATTTTATCGGAAGCGATGTACACAATCGTCGCGACGCCCCGACGGCTCGCGTCTAGCGGAAAGGAAGAGAGAAGGAGGTGGTGGAGAGAAGCGTCGTCGTCGCGCGGCAGTGAAACGGTAGATGACGACGACGCTTCGCGCGTGCGACGACATGAAAGGTGAATTTGAGAGTCGGGGGGAGAAGAGAAAAAGAGAGATAGAGATCACGAGTGGAAGAGTGAAAAATGAAGGTACGAAATGGGGAATCGCACGGGGGAGGAGAGGCGGGGGTGGCTTGTGACGCATTGCGGCGGGGAAATATGGGTCGTCCCGATTATGTCGGAAGGAGCACCGCGCCGGAATCTGACAGTGGCAGAGTGACGCCGCAAAACCTCATACATCTCGTGTATAACTAATGCCCACATATATCACCTCTTCGTCGTCTCCTGTGTGGATTCCCCTCGTCTTCGTTTTTTATCTCGCGCGCGCGAGACGATGTGTACGCCGCGCGCTTTTACGGGGGGAACAAGCGCGGCGTTGGTTCGCGTGCGCTCGAGAGCTCGAATTGTGTATTTCATTTAAAATGCAACGCGGAAAACGCGCGCGTTTCAGACGACATGCACGAGACTTCGCGGAAAAATACGTTTCGTTCCTTCGATCAGCGCGCGCGCGCGCGCGTTCGACGTTCGCATATTGCTCGCGGATAAGTGGATGTGACAAGTGCGAGTTGAGAACTACTTACGACGAAGATAAGAACTCTCGTATCTATTTTCTATTGACACGTATCTATCGCGCGTTATCATGACTGTTACTTTTCGGAACAAGAGCCTGAGAAAGCTGCCAGCAATGCGTCTTTTTTTTTTTTTTTTTTTCAACAAGCGGAGATTTTTTTTCAATTTCCGATCTTTCCTTCCTCGGGAAAAATTGAACATATTTCATCGAGTGACACTGTTGACATGTAATAAGACTGGAACAAAAACCTGAGGAAGTCTGTATAAGCAATATTTTTTCGATTCGCTTCGTTGCGATAGATAATGGTCCTGTTTTTTTTTTTGTTTTTTAATACTAAAATACTACAAGCGCGTATCTTTTTTTCTATCGATACGTGCGTACCTCTCGCGTTATGTTACAACAATCGCACGATAAAAAACAAACTGAATTTTAGAATTTTACGTGTCGAATGAATATCTCTATGTTCGATCGCGCGTGATTTTACACGTCAACTTCACTTCGTTAATTGATAAGCCATCTCTCTCAGCTATACGTAACTCTCGAGCAGTTTGACATACAGAGACACAACGGCTTGTGTTTCACGCCGGACCGACGATCTTTTCATAGTAGGTGGTCCGAATAACGAAGGAAAATTAAGGAACGTTAAGAGGGCATCGCGCTCGTTAGCGCGGTCAACCCTCTTCAACCTGCAGCAGCAGCAACAGCAGCAGCAGCAGCTAATTGGTTATTCGGTCGGGTGAGGTGAATAGTCTTTGACGGGTCCGTCTCGAGTAGAGCGGAACGGCCTGAGGGATTGCTCTCGGTGTGTTTACACTGTGGACAAAGTCGGCGGGCCCGAAATGCCTGGACAATACGGCCGACAGTTCGAGTGTCCCGGGTGCTTCGCGGTCCAGTCCCGTTTTGAGTATTTCAAGCGTCGCAACGGGATTTAATCGACCCGTCACGACGATCGGGCGCGCGCTATTGTTCCGTTCGCGACAACCGAGACAGTTCCTCGCGTTCTTTTAATCGTCGCGCAACATCGTGGCTTTTTCTTTTGTTGTTTTGTTTCTTTTTTTTTTTTTTACTTTTATTTCGAGTGCATCTTCCGATTTTTTACCCTTTCGTTTTCAACCTCGTCGCCGTCCTCTCGAGAGCGCGGCGACGTATCCATTTTTACCGGGTGTGCGAAGCTTTGCGTTTTCTCGAGTGGATTTCCCCGCAACTCCCTCGACCTGCCGTATTCCTCTCTCTAGCAGGTATGACCGCGCGAGCATTCACCTCGCCGCGACGAATGCAGGTGTGCGCTGGGCCGAATAAGCCCAGAAGAGACGCGAGGATGATGGCAACTCGTGCGTCTCCGAGCTTCGTCGTCGTCGTCATAGTCAGCGTCGGCAGCATCAGCGTTGTCACGAAACTGCCTCGGCGAGAACCACTTCCGTTCATGCGCTTCTCGTTTCTGCGAACGTTTCGTCACGCTTGTCACATGCACGAAAGAGGCCGCGGTCAGGTAAAAATATTGCGATGGTCGTCGTTATTGTCCACCGTTTCGCGTTCGCACCGTTTCTGCCGCCCGTTGGACGATGAGCGATGTATGTGTGCGGATTGCACACCGAAGAAGAAGCAATAACGCACGAAAGTGTATTACGTGAAAACCATTTATGTATAACATAATTGCGTTATTTATGCAGAAGTAATATGTTTGTAGGTGACAAAGGAAGAAAAAATTTGCATATTTATATGTACTCTTCCTGCGGGAATTTATTACTGCTATGAGCAAAACATTATATTTTGAATATTGAAATCACTGTTGCTTCTATTGTTCAAAGTCAAAAATTATTTTGAACCAGTATTAAGCTTTTACAAGGATCTCTGATAAGAAAAGAAAGATGTACAAGTGTTAAAATGTACACTTGTTGTGATATCTAAATCCCGCGACTGTTTTTTTTGTCGCGATAAACACGTTACGCAATTATCGCGATAATACAGGTCACCACATTGTAGACGCGCTATCTACATTTGTTCTCGCTCGATATTTAATACAGATCGTTCCATTTGCAGCATTGAGGTCCAATGATCAATAACCTTTCTATAAATGTAACATAGTGCACTGAATAAACTCATAGTTTTCACACACGACTTCTCCATGTACTCGTTTTATGGTAATATCGGTTTATGATGTCGAAGAAACGAGAGAGAGAGAGAGAGACAGAGAGATCATCATTTGACACAAACAACATCGACATGAATTATTTTTTTCTACATATACACCAGCAGCATCAGCAGTAGCTGTTTCAAAGCGCAAACTCCAAATTCTCTGTTCCCGTGTGTTTGAAGATGACTATTATTTTAAGTCGTAGAATTTAAATAAATATAAATATATATATATATATATATATATATAAATGTCTACACAAATTTTTGTGTCTTACATCTCCCGTCGTATTTATTTTCATCTTCTTAGCATTTCGGAAAAATACTCTATGAGAAAAAAAAAACACCATTGTATCCGACAGATTGTCTTCTTGAGATTCTACAAACGTGCTTGATATTCAACAGAAGAACAGAAATTTATTCACGCGTTGTTACATAAATTTCCGAATTGCGTATGATATTTTGATTTTTATATATGTTTTGCACATTTGAAACTTGCGTCAATAGTTGCAAGAAAACTGAATGAACTCTCAACTTCGCTTTTTTTTTATTCAACGACATATAATTCATAAAAGACAGAGAATGAGATATATATGTATATATATATATATATATATATTTAGTTACGGCACTGTACACTACAGCGCGTAATCTGTTTAGTTTATCTCAAATTGGTCGATGGAAAAAAAAGACGATAAGCGCTGAATATAATTCGGTGGGCGTCACGTTGTACACATAGGTATAAGATATCCGGGCTGTGATCGGCGGGGAGTCGCAGTCCGCGCTCTCCGGAACGTTTCTCATCCGTTTTGGACACGGGGCTCGCCACGGGGAAGGACCCCATTATCCTCAGCCCATAAACATTAAGCGGCTCGTCTCGCCGACGAATATCTATTTAAGAATACCATCGTGTGCCACCGTATCTGCGCCGACACGGAGAAAAAGAACTGAGTTTCGTGCCGGCGTCCCACCAAGAAAATAACGGCCGGGACGCTTCGCATTGGATGTCACGCGAAAAAAAGGCCTCGCCCGTTGCATTTGCCGTCGACGTAGGTAGGTAACTGAGACGATGAAACTGCGGCGGCGTTTGCAATCAAAACAGGCGCGCGCACAGTCGGCTTTAATTATCGCGCGGCCTCGTCGCCGCCACACCGAGACCGGTTTCGGTAAAAAAATGATTTCTCGTCGTGCGTCTCGGAATTTCATTCTTAAGCAAATGTCCAAGGAATACACGACGATATATACACGACAAAAAAGTAATCAACCGCGCGGCCTTGTCTGGCTGTAAAATAATACAATGAACGAGAATACGTACAAGTATGTGGCAACATTTGCGGTTTATAAACAGTTATAAAAGACATCGTTGTAAACACACACATACACACATTTCCAAATGATGTGGCAAATACAAGACGGTGTTGTTTTATGGAATCGCCACTTACGTGCGAATTAAAGCTGAAAGTTAAAACGCATCCGCTTTCACGGTTTAGTTCAGTAACTGTGCGACCGTCGGTCAACTCGCGTCGAATACTCTCTTTCGTAACGGCGCGATTCACAGTACAGTAATATCAAGTTCCGGTAGTTATCGTGCTAACCAACGCGCGTGCGTCATTCGGCTATTTTTTTCCGTCGTTTATCATCTTTTTGTCAATGTGTATCGTACATACACACACACACACACGCAGAATTATCTCTAATGTGAATTTTATTTGCGAGACAAAAGTTTTCTTGCCAACGTGTGTACCGAGTGTTCCGAAAACAATCGTTCCATTCATGAATCCATTATCTCTTATTGTTTCCTCAGAATTTTTGTGTTTTTCTACACACTTATTTTAAACAGAGATTTTAGATTTTAATAATTTTTAAATTAAAGACACTCTCTATAGAGAGAAGAGGACGTTACCTCGCACGAACGCAATCGGAAACATATCCGGTGTTAAAATCGAAATCGGAATCATTAGAAAACGAGGCACGTTTTGTGTGCTCAAATACGTAATACGACATTTGAAACTCATTAAACTGACACATCCGTGCGCGTCACATTGAGGGAAATGAATTTAATATCTAAAATATAAAATCTCGCCGAGCACATGTAGAAGATAAACTCATTGTAACAAGCTGTTTTCCCATTTAGCCGGTTCAGAAATGCTCGTTCGTTATTGTTTTACACCCACACAACCGTTCGCGGATATTAACATACGGAATAATAAACGCGTTATCGCTGCCAGAGAATGACATATTTATAAGCGAAACGGAGGAATCGTGACGAGGCCTCGAAACGTATTGACTTTACAACTAACGAATGACAGTGCGGTTCTCACTCGGGCTCGTAATCTCTTCGTGTCGATAGGCATTCTCGACGCCGGCGGACAAGAAAGAAGATATACGCGCAGTCGGAAAACGCTTTTGGATGCATCTTGTGCGCATGGGTGTCGCAACTTCGACAGCGATAAAATTTGATAGTCGTGTTCGAGCCGTTGGGTGTGCGTGCACGCGCGAAACGAGTTGAAGATCGTCTCGAAAAACATCGATACGAAAAACAAGGAAACGGCGGACACCGGCGCGGCGGCGTGACGATTCGAAACGTGATGGTCATCGATGTCATTGACTCATTAATCGAGGTCGTATTCAGAATTCAACACAATGGGTAAGATATGGCTCAATAATGTCTGCGCGGTCGTAAAATCGAAAATCTGATTCTCGTCGTCGTTTTGCCTCGTGGTGTTGTGTAAAAAAAAAAAAAAAAAAAAAAAAAAAAAAAAAAAGTATGGAGGTTGTGATCTATATATTTCCGTCAATATGTAATAATATTTACTACTTGTTTATCAATGTTTACTCCTAAAATTTAATATTGTGTACGTTTCTCATTCTCTCAGCGAAATTGCGATAATTAAAAAATTTTCTATCTCGATATTTTCAGCTCAGATTACGCGCGATTTTACCGTGGCGCAGAAATATAATGCGTCACTTGCATTATTTAGTAGTACTTGTATTTTACACACAAAACAATATAAACGCCAACAGGCAATATAACGCGCGTTTATATTGCCTTTCTCTTGCACCAGACTTGCGTTTTACTTTCTCTTGCTTTCACTTGCAAATTTATTATACATTTGGACACATATAAATATCCATATATATATATATCCACAAATGTATAAACGTCAACAAGATATAATACTGTTAGTTGATATAGATTAAACGAAATCGTATTAATAATGTTCAATATTTATAAGTGATATAAATGATGCTAATTAAACAAATAATAATAAGTATGACAATTTATTTAAAATGAGAATTGTGTGAAAAATATAAATTTATTACAAGATATCCATTGACGTGTGTGATGAGGTAACTAATTATTGTTTTTTCTTCTCACGTGTGGCCTAACACGTTTTCTCTTATCGCAATGATCTTAGAGATACGCGTGCGCTATCTGTACTCCATAATGCTGTGCATCGCGAACATGATCATTTACGGTCTGAAAGTGAACATCGCGGTGGCCGTCATCGGCATGGTGAAAAAGAAACCGGGCGTGCAGGACTGGTCAGACGAATGTCCGGAGTTCGAAATTCCCGGCGCACCCGAGGCCGATATTGACGGACCGTTCGACTGGACCACGAGAGAGCAGGGTCTCGTCGTTAGTATATATTTTGCCGGATATCTCATCGGCATGTTTCCGTCGGGATATCTGGCGGATCGGTAAGTGATTAAAAATTGCACGTCGTTTTCCCATGCAAACCTGTTGCTCGCAAATAGTCATCGTCAGAGTTTCGCTAAAATAATGATCCTCAAGAAATCCTCTTTTTTATTCCTATTCATTGTTCGTGTTTTCGCTTGTCATATTTTATCTGCTTCTTCAGAAAAAAACAAAAAAAACACTACGTATCTCTAGTTACAACGAATCAATCTCATTATTTGATGAACACACACACACACAGATTCAATACTAAGAACGTGCTGTTGATTTGCGTGCTGGCGAATGGAATCTTAACATTGCTGGTGCCGATCACAGCGTCGTCTTTATACGTTCTGTACACCGTGAGATTTTTGACCGGTCTTATGAGCGCGGCGAATTTGCCGATAGTGAACATTATTGTCGGAAAGTGGGTCGTGTACGAGGAAAAGAGCATGTGGATTGCCATCATATATGCCGGGACGTCGCTCGGCACCGTGGTATCCATTCTTACGTCGGGACAAATCTTACACTATTTGGGCTGGGAGGCTATCTTTTACATCCACGGCACGTTACCGTTCATCTGGTGCGTCGTGTACTTTATATTTTTCGCCGACTCGCCGGAGGATCAGAAGTTCATCTCGGAGCAAGAGAGAACGCTGATCGTGACGTCGTATGGCCACCGTCCGCCCATCTCCTCAAAAATGGCCGTGCCGTGGAAGAATATATTCAAGTCGAAGCCGTTTCTGGCTCTGATCGTTACCAATTGCTTGGGCAACTTCTGCTGGTACTTCTTGCTCACCCAATTGCCGCTTTACATGAACAAGATATTGCGTTACGACATCCAATCGGTAAGTCCGTAGAACGACACATAATAATAATAATAATAATAATCTATTGTGTGCAGATACTTATGTTGGCTGCGCATCTTAACATGAAAACTACATTATATGTGTGCATTAATGTAAAAAAACTTGTACTGAGTTCCACAGTTACGTAAGAAGATATAAAAGAAAAAAAAATAATCTTTTTACGTAAGTTATATTCTTTTACAGAATGTCGCTATTGTTTGCACGCCGTATTTCGTGAACGCGTTCACTAATACTTTACTCGGAAGAACCTTAGATTGGGGACGGAAAAAGGGATACTGGTCTCAAACCGGTGCTCGCAAAATTGCAGTATTTATAAGTATGTACTTTTGATAAACGGAAAGAGACACTTTTCATACACACATTTCACACTCGAATGTTGTAAATTAAATGAAAAAAAAAAAGAAAAAGAACATAGAAAATTTTTCGACACAAATATCAAAATGTAACTGTTTTTAATAACACAGTCGTATTACTTGTTTATACATATTATTCTAATTAATATAAAAGCATTTTACAATATGTATTTTTCTTTAATGAATTAATATAATTAAAGCTCATCTCTTATTGTGTGACATTAAAAATTCGTAATATTGGCGGATGTAATGACGCAACTTAAAGCGACTAAAAAAACTTCCATATTATTTACATGTTAATTACAAATAAGGCATTGTGTGAAAATTTTTTGCATAAATTTGCACGATAGGCCATGAAATTAAATAATAATGCGCGAGACATTGTAATACTTGCGATTTAACAATGTCTAAAATCTCTTTGTGCTATTTTTGTCTCGAATTACGATTGTTGATTTTTATATTAACAAATTATTTGTACTGTGTTTTCTTTTTTTGAAAACATTTTATAAGATTCACGCTCCATTGTTATGTGTTCAGTTTTATAATTAAAACCAAAAAGGTGCAGTTTTAACAAAACAGAAATAAATATTGTTCCTTCTTTTTAAGGTCAAATACCATCTAGCATATTCCTACTTGTAATCGCATACATTGGTTGCGATCGTGTGACGTCGACCGTATTGTTGACTATCAGCATAGTAGTCAGCGGTGCTATATTCGTCGGTCATCTTTGCAATCAAAATGATCTCGCCCCGAATTACGCGGGAATTCTCATGGGCATTACAAATACCCCGGGCACTATTTCTGCCTTTATCTTACCACCAATAGTCGGCGCTCTCGTAGCCGAAGGAGTAAGTAAACATTTTTAATGCCATTAATTAATTACGAATAACTGATGTGTTTGTTAAAAATACAACGAGACGCGCGATTAAGCCCCTTGAACTACTAAATTATGCGCTCTTTGCAAGTTCCACGGAAACTAAAATGACGTTTCATGTTGAAAAAGAAGTTAAGCTGACATTTTTTTTTCTCCTCCCAAGAGATATTGAGATTTAATTGCATACAATCAATCGCAAAGTCATCTTCATTGCGCGTTTTTGCGTATGATTTTTTGCAGCATACCATGGCGCGATGGAGAGTTGTGTTCTGGATCGTTATAATCGCCAATATCATCGCTTTCGTGACATTCGCGCTGTTCGGATCGGGCAAAATTCAATCGTGGAATTATCCGGCGCAGGAAGAAACCTGGGACGCCGAGGAGCAACAGCCGCGGGAACAGCAACAAGAAACGAAGACTTAAAGCGATTTCAAGAACTTTGCGCGCCGGTCTTATTTAAAAAAATCGAGACAAATTGTGCAAGTACGTTGTATCGTAACGGATCGTAATTTGTCACGGAAAAATCGCATACGTCAGAAGAACTGCGCCAGTTTCTCGACATTATAAATTTCTCATGTTTTGCACAAATCGTATACTTTGATGTCACATTGCCAGCCATTTTTGATGGATTTATACAGAGATTAATCGAAGAATACGTATGATACATAATTATCAGTTTATGTTTTAAACATTTACAATGTAAAATCGTTTTAACATTTATATGCGCCGATAATATCTTGCAAGTATATTTCGTGATCGGTTTACTGTGAAAATATTATTCGCAAGATATTATCGTCAGTTTTAGTTGTCTTATACGGACAGCAATTTTTACCAGACCTGAATGTACATATGCGAAAGAAAGTGTAAAATCCATTTGTTATATTTCTATGTTACTTATAATTTTATGTATCGCTTTACTAGGACAAATTTTCTCTTATATTTGTAAACAAAATTAAAAAACATTAAAAAAGTATAAATCATGTCGTATTTCATTGCTCAACAAGACCCTCAATGACACTGACAAATCGACGAAAAACATCGAAGACATTACCGCGTAAGGTTGACGCGTCAAGGTTTACGCTATCATAATTAGTGTCGCGAGACTGCCCTAATAATGGGTCGACCACCAATTACAGACCACCTGGTACAAAAATTCCACCTATCCCAATTAGATCGCGACTGTTGCGACTGTCAGTGAGACGTGAGATGGGAGTGAAAAAAAGAACGAAAGAAGTGCGCGGCGGCGAGGAATATTTACGACAGTTGAAATATTACGTTCGTAATCTATTTTCAGCCTATAGCCGCTCGACGAGAGCCCGTGACAAGATGCGAACGGTAACCGTTCGCTCTCTTCGCGCCGAGTTATTTTCTCCTTTAAATATTACGCGCAACACTCGGTGATAAAAGGTCTGGATGACGAAGTGTATCGAGAATACCAGCTTTTCTACCTTTGAAATAATACTTGACAATTTTATTCAGAAGAAGTTTGAATAGAGAAAAGCAGAAATGTATATTACATGTTTTACACTTCTCATTAGACGTAGCTGTTTTGTTGTTTTAAATCATCAAATAATGTCGCTCGTCAAAAACACATTTTCCAATTTTCTCACTTCTCTGATAACAGCTTGTCCAAGAGTCCGAAGGAATGATCGGTTCAATTAATTGAGTGGCGACAACAACGATTAATTATTTCAAACGTCTCGATTTCGAAACTGATATAATTTCGATAATGAACCGCACGAAGAGCCGGGGAATCGTTTAGAGTTAATATTCCAGCAAGCTTTTCTTGTAGAAACGGGCTGATGCATGCATGCGGGCCAGCGAGCTTCTCCTCATCGTGTTTACTAATTCATGAGATGAATAACTTAAGGGTAAACGTTCACACGATATGAATAATGCTTATTCGTCTTTTTGACCTCTCCGAGCAGGTGACCCGTTCCTTCCAACATCGATACATATGCGCGTCCAAAACCCGACCGATCACCGATCACCGCTGACACAGAGAAAACACCTGTCGCCGTCCGCCACATTTAATAATCTATTTGACCGATTCAGATTTTTAGAGAGCAGCATTCTGTTAACGTCTGCCAATAAATATCTAGATCGTGTGTCAAGTCTGCAATTATTTCGGATTTTTTTCTCGGTCGAATATCTCGCCTATATTTTTTTCCGTTTTTTTATTTCTAAGCTCCAAATATCTACGAACACATTAATTCCTTATTATTATTATTATTATTATTACCAATAAAAATCAACGAAAATAAGCTAAATCGGACTGAATATTTGCGCGTTTGTTTGTTGCGATATATATTTGACGCGTTCTTGACAAACGACTTCTGTTTCCCGATTTGAACGCGGCCAGTAACTACCGATTCATCCAGTTGTCCGAAAAGTCAACGGACGCCGACTAATTTACACAGTCCGATATTTTAAGAAGATTAATCGATGCATGCAGCGAAAACCATTTGAGCACAAACAACGACGACGACGACGAGGAGAGAGAGAGAGAGAGACAGAGAGTCAGTGAAAAATTCCTTCTCCGTTTCCGAGTTATCTGTCAAAATGGTAATTAATCAAGCGGTAATTATAAGTTCCGAGAGGATCTTTCGTCGAGCCGTCGTCTCGTCTGCTTAGAGAAGAGTACGTAGTTGCGGGTCGCCCGACAGGGGCGGTTAATCAATCCTGGAACGCTCGTTACAGCTCGAGCGAGTCCCAGCACTTGAAGTGGCGTTAACGCATCCGGAGCGCCACTAAAACGTCAGGAATTGTTAATCTGCCCGAGCGCGCTTAACGCACACGCTTGATAACACATTGTCGACGATGGAGAGGGGGTTGATGTCCATCACACCTTGCGTGGTGGGGTTACTTGGAGGAATATAAACCCTTACTTTCCAGTTTCCGCTCCCTGACCCTCTTCCTCCTTCCTCTCTCTCTCTCTGTCTCTCTCCCCCTTTCTCTTCTTGTCACTCTCGCTCGCTCTTACTTACCCCGAGGTATCTTGGCGGGAGACATTCGCCGCCAAGCAGTACCAGACCGCCGCACCGTTATTACTAGCGATAAATCGCCACCTTTAATAAGAGCTTGCGCGACGTACGCCAGACGGAAGCCAGAAACGACGACGACGACGACGACGACGAAAGGATGGTGAATTTAAGAGGGAGGGCGAATAAGACCGCGAGTACACTCTATTCAAACGATATCCGCTCGATTTTACTCCGAGTTCTTCTCCACAATGTCGCTGGTTCCTTTTATATATTACGTACCATCCCGAACGATTTAATTTTGTACATCTTGCCGCGATAAATATTTCGCGCGCAAAATACCTGCCGGCGTAACGCGAAAATTTATTACATTTACTGGAAGATAATATTGTAACGCCCATCTATATATACATTATATATATATATATAGTATGTGTACGCGCGCGCACGCGTGCTATCAGCGTGGTATGCAGTTTTCGGTGTTTGATCCGGGGGGATATGGTACGGCTGATGATTTATTGCCGGTGCGTTTTGATTGACGTTGTAACAAGATAGTAAACGTATTTCACATCGCGCCGCGTTTTAATCCTTTCTAAACCCGATATCGACGTTATGCGCCATTGTGCCGCGTGTCAGGCTTTTACCTTATAATATCAACAAGCAATTATCGATGGATTTGAATATTTTCGCGTGAATGTGTTACTTCAAGTTACACAGTTAATCTACGTCGCTCACGCGATTATATCGTTTATTATATCTAATGGCTTTTTCCAATATTTGCGCGCGATCGAGATGTAAAAACTTTTGGACGCGTCGCTTTTTATTTGCGTTTATTTGACGTTATGGCGAAGAAGTGAATCGAACGTGTGAGGATCAACTCGGCGATCACAGATTGTCAGCGAACGGACGTCGTCGACGACGCGGTCAACGGCGCGCTCGAACGCGAAGAGTCAAGATCATTTCCTCGCGCCGCATCGCGGCGGGAAGTTCCGCATTCACCGCGGGAGGTATCCGTTAAAGAACACCCGGATACGCGCCAGTTTGCCAAGACGGCGGGAATAACGCGGCAGAGCCAAGAAACTCGGTCACCTGGTTTTCCAATTGACCGGCTTTCTCACTCGCGGCGTGGCCCGCAGTCTGACTGCATTGTACAAACTTTCTGCAGATTTTAGCTGTCACCGCGTTTCATATGTTAAACGAACGGAGCCAGGAAGAGAGAGAGAGAGAGAGAGAGGAGATCGCGTTGGTCGCCGCTGGAACGATCGACGTGAACGCCGAAAGCGCGGGACGAAAGCGCGAGCCCTGTATAAATATGTATATGCGAAAGCATACACACGGAGGCGGGGAGAGTGTGTGTGTTCAGGGTCGGACGAGAGCGGACCTATGTCAAAACCGCCCGGCTGCGTCGCGGATTCGCGCGAGAGAGAGCGTCAGAAGAGACCGCTTAATCGGCGGTCGTTGCTGCTGCATCGGATTTTGATTAGCGCGGCCACGTCACGTTCGTCCGTTCGTTTGTCGACGGATAAAAAAATGCATCGCACACGCCACGGCGCATTAACTCGTACGCGACTGCACACGCACCTGTGTGTGTATATATATATACATATATATATACCATACGCACATTTATACATGCGTGACATACGGCACTCCTGTCAGTTCCGTCCTGAGTATTTTTCGCGTTCGTGCGCGCGCAAGTCACGCTTTCCATGCGTCGCGTCGTTGCCTCCGGTGACTTTTAATCTACGCTAATATTAAAGCTATCCAAATAATCATGCGCGTCCGCCATTCTCTCGAACAAAAGTGCGCGCCCGTTCTCTGTAACATATGTCACGGATACGTAACTCGAATAACGTTGTTCAACGCGCTCGATCAATTGCCATTCTCTCTTCGCGCTCTCTCTCTCTCTCTCTCTCTTTCATACCGAGCGAGCGCTTCAGCGCTTCAAGGATTTATGCCCCTCTTTTTGTCAACGAACTCCGAACATTCGATCAAAGTGCTCGTCGAGCACTTTGTGCGCGAGTCGGTTTCTCTCTGTGACTTTTAAAACGGGATTACGCATATACACGCCGCGCTGATGTACATCAGCTGAAAAGAGCTTTCGACGTGTAATTACATGTATTCTCGCTCATGAGGATCAAACATCGCCGCGATCCGCGGCGGATTTCGAGGACGAACAACCAAGGTGCTTAAACATTCGGAAAACTCTGCAAAAACTCGGCAAATATTTATTTAGCCGCTGAGATCAAACGCGCGCGCGATTTGTGTTTTACTTGTTTAACAACGTTGCGATATATCTGATTAATGCGAATTTGAAGAAATTCCCGCGTATATACATACATACATATTACACTTTCACATCGGTCTACCGAAAAGACGGTTAGATAGCGCGCGAACACAAACTCGGCGAAACGCGCGCGGCTTGTATCTCGTAATTTAATCATATCTTCACACGCCCCTCGCGAGCGATAGAGTCGATGTAAGACCCCCCCCTTCTCCGTTTTCGCAGCCGCGGTACAGAGCTGGCAAAGTGCTCGGGGTTATTAGGCGCGTTCATTGTTGCGCGTTCGTACTTTATTGTTGTTTCAATTACGTTTGAGAGAAAAGCTGCACCCCTTCGGCTCACGGCTTTCTCCCCTCTCTTTCTGTGCGCCACTGTGTTATTTCGTCTCTCTTTCTCTCTTTCTCTCCCTCAACACATACACACAGTCTCTTTCGCGTCCGACCTTTCGACTACCCCGACGGATCGCGCGCGCCCTTCACCGCGCCCAAACTTGCACCCTCTCCGCGTCTCTCTCTCCTCTCCTTTCCCCGCGGAAACTCCCCCCCTCCGTCGAAAGCCGTCAGCATATTGCGCATGCATAATTTAACGTGTTCAAACAAATAACAAAGTTTTCGCATGCTGATGAGAACGCCACCGCGTCCGGATTTCGACTGCCGCCGACTGGCAGTGACATATTTTCATTTGACACGCGGAGACGGGAAGCGGGCGCGACTAGCGCGGCCGAGGAATTCCGCGAATCCGCGCGGCAACATAATCGATCTCTCTCTCTCTCTTTTTTTTTTTTTGCCTCCCCGCGCGCGCGTTTCAAACGCGTCCGGCCATGAATACTCGGGAAATAAATCGCGAAAAATAACAGGCCGAACAAACTGTGCGGAGCGACGGGTCGCGCAAGATATTAACGCGCGAAAAACTTGGCGTCCGTGTGTGTCGAAAAACAATCAATATAAATCACTCGAATATCACGCCCCGTCTAATCGCGCGACGATCTAAGAAAGAGAGATATATTCCGGAGTGACGAGCGAGAGAAAGAGATCTCTGAAATTTTACGAAGCGCAATTACCGGAGGGTTTCGAGAGCCCGGTCATTTTTCTCCTTTAAGTTGTACTTTCCCTCGTGTATAACGCGATAACCGTTTACAGACCTTCGCGTAATTGCCGGCGGGGTTTTTTCCTTATCCTCTGCCGCGCGCGCAACCATCAGCTGCGAAAAGATATACGGGAGGAGGGGGTGGTGGTGCCGTAAAAAGATGGCTGGTATATCGACTGCTTGCGTGTTGCGCGGCGAAGACAAAACACGGCCAATAAAGTACACCGTCTTAAGCGACACGGCCATATCCCGAATACATTACCCCAGGGGAGAGATATCGATGCGGAAAGAAATGCGGAATGTAGAGAGACGCGCGGATTTTATGTTTTCCCCGCGGAATCACTCTCGGAGGAAACGGTCGGATAATTATGCCTTTGAACAGGAACAAATGACGACTGCGCGCTAATCTTTTTTTTTTTTTTTTTTACTGCCTTTTATAATCGTCGGAACAGCGCCGCGGTTAAAGTGTTCAATTCCCGTAGCGCTCTCGCACGTAACCCGCAATTTGCTTTTATCGCGAGATGTTTTAGAGATAAACACGTAATGTTGTTTTTTAAGACCATTGTAAAAGCCTGACGATATAATTGGCGCGGCAAAGCGTCTCTCTACACGACGCGATGCCGCTCCCGTTGCTACAATCTCTCTCTCTCTCTCTCTCTCTCTCTCTCTCTCTCTCTCTCTCTCTTTCTCTCTCTGAAATACGTAATTCGCTCTGTAAACGGTGACGTGGGGAGAAAAAAATCCCGGCCGATCACTCAACGTCTCGTCGTCGTCGGAGCAACTCGAGAGCTCCGTCGCGCGCGCGTTTCCGCGGAGAGGCAAAGTTTACCGGTAAACAGAGTCGTGCCGGCAATTATTTACGTTATTTTCGCGATACGATCTCCCGCGCGCGCGCTCGCGCCGGCTTATAAACTCATCGCTGCTCTACTCGTGACTCCGCTCCATCCCCTTTAATGGGAAAGCGTGTCTCATGTTGCACGTTCAGTTGACTAAAGCGTTATTAACTTCCAAAGTAAACTCACTCTTTTCCTCGTGGCACACTTTGTACATAGTCGCGGCGTTACATAATGCTCGATGAAAAGCACGGTCTAGCTTCCTGTGCGCGCCGTATATACATATACACGTACGTATGCAAGTGCGGCGCGCCGTGCTATTCGTCGGGTCCGGTTGGCAATTTGCCTTTGCATACCGCGGTCTCACTCGAAGTATGAATAATAATGACCCTGGATATGTGAATTACGAGGCGATTATCTACGACGACTAAGGAAGGGGCGGGAGGGCGGAGAGGCGGTATCTCGGGTTGGTTATTGCACCCTGGCGTATAGCGCGCGCTAGTCGGGAATCGATTCCGTGTGATTCGGGTATAATAACAGCGCGGAATACACCAGATATATTTTCCTAATTCCGACGCTCCACGGTCGTTTGCTGTAGGCAGATACCGATTAAATGGGCAACTACGCGATATTGACACTGATCTCGCGTTAAATGGGCGATTCGCCAAAAGTCGGTAACGCGCGCGCGCGTGTGTTCTTTTCGATGCGCGTGTTCGAATTCGCCTTATTTGTAAAACAAGCAATTGTATCGTGATTTGATATACGCGTGCATTAAACGACAAATATGTTCAAACAGAATATATTTGTCAATAAGAAAGATAATGAAATAAATAATTTAAAGGATTACTCCATCAAAAAAAAAAAAAACAAAAAAAAACAGCTAATTTTCTCTTTTCTTATTTTAAATAGAATTGCGGAGAACAATGTTAATAAACTGTGTAAAATCATTTTCTTGTTCGTCGCTGTTAAAATTACGTAGGAAAGTACAGCTATTATACATATATCTCTCTCTCTTTGGGATAGAAAGGGGTGCGAGAGCTTAGTGCAAAGCTTTTCCACAAGCGGCGCCACCTGACGGACCACTCCGTTCAGAGAGAAGAAAATGTGCGTAAAAGAATATATAAATTCAACGAACGTAATTCTTACAACGTTACCTCGAAAATTGAGAGAAATGTAATTACATTAACTTCTTTACTGGTTTTTTTTCCTCAATCATGTGCATAATTTAAAATAATTTCGAAAAGAAACGAAAATTGTTTTACTGATTCGGTGTTTCAACATTTTCGTATTTCGTAAAACACACGGCAACCTAGATCTGTCTTGTTTTAGCGAGTTTCACGTGTGAACTGATGTGAGAAATATAAGTACGGTGTATAAACGTAAAATAACTTCGCGTGCACATGCACGTTCTCTCTCTCTCTCTCTATTTCTCCGCGTTAAAAATATTTTACCGTAGTAACACCGAACTATGCAAATAGTTCTCAATCAAATATCCGGTGGTACACGAGACCTCTATAAAATCTACGAAATTCTCTATCCTCTCTGTGAAATCTATTTTCTATATATATTTTGAGAACGACGTTGTTGCGCGCACGTGTGACAATACTAAAATATATAAAAACATGCGTTCCGCACTTTTGAGCTACACACACAAGCAACTGAAGAGAGACACGTTATATCTTGTCTCGCTACACAGATATCTGTGTCGTCCCACCGTCCGGTTTCCAATTGTTTAAGTCTCCGCGCCGCCGTGCTCGAGAGGATAGGAAGTCGGGACAAAGGATTCGCGAGTATCCTCGCTGTGATTTGTCAAAAACATTCCCCGACCGGGATCCGCTTTGCCAGACTGCGTGATGAGTGCATATACCGGCGCGGTATTTCTCTTCGTTTAAACGAAAAGAGCCAGACGACTGTGATAGCGCGCGAGCGAGCGGCGTGGATTGAAAAGAATGGCTTGAAAAGCGAGAGAGCCGCGCGCGGTTCTCATATGATTAATTTGTTGTCGGAATAATATTAAAGTTTCAAAATATCTTAATAAAATGTCTTCATCACAAATCTAAACCACGCAAATATTTTCGTGAACGAATATATTGAAGAGAAAATGTGCGCAAAATTCGCAATTTTTTTCAACATTTTTTTTTTTTTTGACAGAAATTGCCCTACATTTCTGTTATAGAACATGCTGTTCTATGAAAAATAAAGTATTTCGAAAGCCTGCAAAATTGTTCCGTTTTCAAATCGGGTCTTCGTTCGCCCGTTATTTTCTGCTCTTCCTCTCTCTCTCTCTCTCTCTCCTAAATATAGTTGAGAGTTGCCGAGAATACAAAGTTCTCATCTGTTCGACAACGTTCTATGTAGGTCGTGCTCGGGAGAATCGTCTTTTAATTAACTACTTTTGGAATTAACGCGAAAGGGAAAAGGTTGTTCTCGGCGGAAAAACAAAACCGCGGAGAGAAGAGTCAAGACAAAGCCGTAAATAAGAACGAAATGACAAATGAGAAAACTATTTCGTTACTCTCGGTACATCAACTAATGGGAAAGATATGCATTACGCTTTCTTGCGTTGCTTCGCGCAGCAGAGAAAAAGAAATATTTTGTAATTAAATGCACATACATGATATAAAGAAAGAATACGCGATTCTTTCTTCATATAGATTACTCAAAAATCCGAAGTTCCATGTTTACAATTCGATATTGCATTTCGCACAACCTGAACTAGAAAATCGTTTTTCAATGTTTCTCGCACAAAAATGTCACGCGGTGCCGAACAAAACACGGTATGTAATTCGACTGCATTCTGCTAATTTTTGATATTTGAGAAGCGACCGCGTATTGTTTTGTAGCGCGTATTAAAAAAATCAGCGCGAAGGGAAAACTTCCATCGCTTACGCTAGATTTAAACCTCAAGTTAATGGTCAGCGCGTTATTTCCGCGAGATGAGCAACACTCTCTCCGGGTTGCGCCTCCCTTTTTCCTCCGCGAAAAGATAGTTCGAAAGAGGGTGTAGGGTGTTTTCTCTCTTTCTCTCTCTCTTTCTACACCCCCATATCGCGTCACAATTGTACCAGCGGTATCCCCGGCAAGAAGTAATCTCTTTCTCCCGAGATACGGTATCTCGCGCCGGGCGGCGGGATATTTATTTATGGTGATTAATCACGCAAAGCCGGAGACGGAAAGTAGCTAGGAAACAGAAAGAGAAAGAGAGAACCGAGGGAGGCACGAAAACGAGCAAACATTAGAAGCGAGATGATAAGACGAGGCGCTCGCATAATGCCGCGGCGAATCGCGGAGAGAAACACTCTCTCTATCTTGAAACGTCAACCCCTCCTCGCCGCGATACTTCCCTCCCGTCGAACAAATCGCGCTCGCCACACTTCCTGACGATTCATTTCCCCGAGAACGCCGTGTTGCATTCGTTGATCTTTCCGCTCTCAAATCCGCCTCGCTTCTGGCAGCCGCCAGGAAAAGCCACTTTTCTTTCAGCATTGTTTCTTTAAGCGCGATTATCCGTAGCCCATTGCTCGCGCCAACTTCGAGACGTGTATTAATCGCACACTTGAGGATTTTTATTGTTTTCGCGAAATATTTTCGCGAGAATCAAAGAATGCAAAATTATTTCTCTATTATTTTTTTTTTTTTTTTTAAATTGCGTTTGTCTATTTGTACGCGAATTAGTTCTATGTGAGAGGAAAGTTGTCGCGTGAGGTTTCAAGTTCGCGCGACCATTTTTGTTTCGAATCGAACAGTTAATTAATTGGGAAACGCACGAATCGACGAATAAATCGTTGTCCGCGGATACAACCGGGTAGAAATAACCTTCGACTACACGCAGATCGGAATGTCTGTGATCCGAACTAATGAGCAATTAGTAACAGAATCGCTTGCTCTGTTCGTAGCATCGGGAGCGAACGTGGCCACCACATGCCTCACGCTAAACACTGCCATCCAGCTGCCTACCGTCAAAGATTTATTGTTCTGTTACATATGTGTCGCTCGCTAAAAAGATACACACGACCTCCCGCGCTTCGCGTATTTTTATTAAATTCATCAAACAAGATCGCACAGTTTTACAAACACATTTTTTTCACAGAATTAAATTTTGAGACAGAATATGTAAAAAATAAATGCTCTCATTGTTTTAATTAATTACCCACGATCGCGAACTGTGGATCTAGTGGACGACGCGAAATTATCGAAAAGTCAATTTGATTTAATTGACGCATCTTGTTTGCGTCACGTGATACGCTTTCATGACGGTAACGCGAATGTGGCTTAAATTACATAGCCATTTGCTGTAATTGCGACGCGGATAATTAACATACAAATTTATTACCCCGGAGCATGCCTGTTCTTGCGCGAGTGAAAACTTTTTGCCGAACGCGAGAAAATTACGAGTTGCTCGCCTCCTGATATTTTTCATCGGAAAGGAGGCGGGCTAAAAATCCGCTACGTGTTTTATCTCGCGACTGGCCTCCGGTTCTTTTTAGAGATATATTTGGAGAAAAATATATATTCCCCGGATAAATTTTGAATATATACGCGAGAAAAAAAATCCGTACACGGGCGCGAGACACACAAAGCGACGTTACACAACGTTAAAACAACCGACCGAACATGCGGGCGCCGAATTACAACGGCCAAGAATATTCCAAGATAGAAATTCGAGCTCCCGGATATTACGCGGGGATCAAGGAATACGATCACCCGCGCGAAATAATCGTAGATCTCTCGCGCTCGATTTATCGTGAAATTCACAATTTATTTAACCTCCGGGACTGGTGGCGCGGCCCGACGACGCGGGAATAGAAGCGATTCTCGAAGGGGAATTCGGGAAGGAGCGAAGAGAAGAAAATCAGAGATTATGTAGCAAGGGTTAAGAAAATCGATCGTTCGGCAAACACGCGGACGCGTTGCCGTAGCTGCAGAGTTATCGTGCGGAAGGAATAACGATAATTGCCGGTTTTGTCTTCCGACGAGGCGACGCTAGACGCTTTTTAGACGTTATGAAGCGACGTCGGCCGCTGCCTTTCACATCGGGATTTGACTTCGTCGTTCTCGTCTTCGTCGTCGTCTTCGACGGCGCTCAATTCCATAATATTAAGGCACAGTCTGAAGACGATGACAAGAACGTGCCACCTCGTGTTCACTGGTGCATGGCACAATTTTACTCGAAGAGCGTCAAGTAATTCACCATTAAGTACGAACGAATAATTTACGCCGCGAGTCGAGAGAGAGAGAAAGAGAGAGGGAGAGAGAGATACACATAAAAGAATTAAATGAAAATTGCGTTCCTTTGAACAAACGAATACAAATCTCTTAACCGACGTTAAATTCATCGTCTCGAAAAAAAAATTTGCTTCTTGCAAACACAACACGCGTTTTTTAAATTTAAATTACATGATCTTCGAAAAAACTGACATTAACCAACTAACTTCTTTACATATTTGACTCTAATTACACCGAGACTCTCACCTGAACGACCCGTATCACCGAATCGCACGTAGATCGGCGTAGATCAAAGATGCTAATGTGTGTGAGAATGTGGCGGTGTGCGTGCGCGTCGTCGTGCAAATTCGAGCGAAATGACGTTTGGACTTCGTTGATTAAACGCACAAAGGGACGGAGGTCTTCTTGCTCTTTAGACCATTTACGCGGCACTACGGGCGGACGGTGTCCTGCACCTGACGTCGTGAGGGTGGACGAAAGGGGTGGACTCACCAGAGGTGGTGCACAGAGAAGCGTCAGGAAAGAGCTGAACAAGGAGAGGAAGGTCGGGCTAATTGGATGTCGGAGGCGCAATCTTGTGGTCTCCATTTGTCATTCGGTAGCGCGAGAACGCGTCCTCCACTCGCCCGTACTTCTCTATCCTCCGCTTTATCTCCATTTTTCCTCGCCTCTTCTCCGCGCTTCCAAATCCCGCAGTCCTCCTGTCCCCGACACGTCGCTTGTACACTCACGCGGAATCTATCTTTGAATTCGGCGGTCGCGTCGATTCGGCATGAACGTTAGCCGGATATTACGAGAATTCTGCAGTACCTTCGAACCTCCATGGAATTTGATCCACGTATTCCGGGGATCGCGCCAAAAATCTCACGACTGCCGCCGATCCCCCATCTTGTCGCGCTGCGCAACCCTGTGCGCAACCCTGTGCGGACCTCTAACCCTCTCCCGCGATTGGGCTTCGAGAGATCTCATCAATTCGACAATCAACAATTCGATAAGGAGTTCACCAATTAAACTGTCACTGAACGCAGAATGTAATTCTTTTTCTTGTTTGACATACTGTTGTGTTAAATATCATTTACTTACTTGAAGGACGTCAGCTACTAATGTTTTTGTGCTTATACGTTTGTGCTTAATCTAATGTTAAATTAGCTTTTAAGTACAAACGTATAAGCGAACATTTAAACGTATAAGCAACATACTTGATTGCGTAACGTAATGGCACTGCACATTTGCTCAAATGGTCGGCGAATATCGCAAGAATCTAGACGTTTCCTTTGACTCTTCCTCGGCATTTAATACACACATAACTCCGTTCCTATCACCTATGATGTTCCGCGAGTCTCGCCGTTATATATGTCGCGCGAACTAATTACCGTGGAAATTCACATGAACGAGGAATGAATTATTATTAAGGTCGACACACAAAGGCCGCGTTGTTACATTAACCTTCTCGATTATAGATAAATGAACGATAATGCACCTCGCGCGCAATAAAAATGTCCCGCAGGACCGGACATTTCAGCGAGCTATTAGAAGAAATAATTAATAGACGAATTCCACAGACGGCTTCATTAATTGGACGTAACGACGTTAAAAAAACGAAAAAAAAAAAAAAGAAAAACTTATGCCAAACGATCGCTTATTGTATAATGCTTTCCTTAAAGAAAATAGAAAAGCGGACTAATGACGAGAATCGGATAAGAACTGGACTGGAAACACACTAATCCGTCTTTCCTTCTTACAAAGTCCCTTTAACTAACTTTTCTCTCGGCATTAATTGCGGCCGGTGTCGCGGAGAATACGAAGCGCGCGCGCTTTGAGCAACAATCAACGATAAGAGTTTCCTTCGCGCGAGATCGAAGTTGTTCTTTGTACCGGTATTATAATAAACTCTCGAAACGAAATTCGACTCACATTATCAGCCGAGCTTGCAATCGAATTCTGCGTCAGTCGGAAGGAATCTTCTATCCGCGATCTTACCTGAAACAAAAAACCAAACATATTTCGTTAAATAATTTGTATCATAGAAATGTATTTTTTATTTTGAGATATTAATTTTCATCAGTCTCTTCTGATCCATATTTCTTTTGCTCTCATTTACTTTATTAAGTAGAATTTTATTCTCAAAAAGCTTCTGTATTGAGGATACCTTGAAAACTGTGTAAAACTTACGTACACAACTTTATTTTTGCGATTGATGCAGTTAACAGAGGCAATTCGGCGAACGCATAACAATCGCGAAAAGAAATTTCGCTCATTAAGGGGTGGATGGAATGTCGAAAGTAGGGATTCTCTTGGTGAGCAATGGCAAGCGCTGATAGCGCGGACAGCGTGATCAGTCTTCCATTATGCTCGCGTGAACGAGCCTTTATTATCTAAGGCTTTGCTAACCGGAGAGAGATGCGAATAGGGTCATTCTTCGATTGCTACTACTTCCAATATTTTCCATGACGGTCCCTGAAGAAAAGTGATCTCAAAGACCGTACTTACAAATCAACTTCTTTGTTCGGCGAACGACTTATCAGTGACGATGGACGAGGTAGCGAGAAACTATTTTTTTTTTCTTTCTCTCCCTCGCGCGGAGAAACGCGCGAGGAAGAGAGGCTCGGAAAAGAGCGTGAGCGTACAACATAAAAGCGTTCTGTAACAAATTACGTGATTTGTCCTTACGCAATTTGTCAGGGGAGAAGAGAAACGAAAAATTATTCTTCTCTCTCTCGGCTCTTTATATAAATTCTGTTTCTCTCGATCTCCTCTGTGGTATAATTGCCAATGAAATATTTGATTATTGCGTTACAAGAGTAAAAACACTCGAGAAGAAAAATCTGATGAAGCTGAACTAATTACCAAAGTTTTCCAATTCGCGAGACGGCACGATTAACGTTCCGAAATAACATAAATCTGCAATTGATCTTCGCGAGAGATCTTCGTACAGTTCTATTATGATAGAAGACGTCCGGAGTTTCACGAGTTATACAAGTCGCTCTCGCGCGGCCGCCGGGTCGTGAGGTTCCGCATTAGGATCGGTGTGGGATTATCGGTAGTGGATCAGCAACTAACCGTAAGAATTAAGAACCCTCCTCCTTTTCTTCCTCCTCCTCCTTCTCCTTTTTCTTCTTCTTCTTCTTCTCCTCTCACTCTCTCCCGTTGAATCGAATTCGTTCTCGAGTTTCCGAGGTGGTGCGATAAGACGGGACGGTTTTACACAACGGCGAAGAAGAAGAAGAAGAAGAAGAAGAAGAAGAAAGTCGGCGGCCGCATCTTCGCGGCTAATGCGGAGCGTGGCCGCGCGCGTGCTAGCGCGATTGTCTACCTTAACAGAAGTCGTGCGAGAGATTAAACCAACCCTGATAAGAAGGACCAGGTGGCGGTGGTGGTGGGACCAGAAGAACTAGCGGCGACCAAAGAAAGAGGAGTACAGGAGAACGAACTCTAGAAGAGAAAGAGGAAGTATGGGAAGAGGGAAGGAGAACCTTGCCTACGGGTCTGAAATCCGGAATAAGAAGTTCCGGACTGTTCGAGGCTGCGGGCTGTTGGTAGGTGATAGCGAGGGGGTGACGAAGAAGACGAGGAAAGGGGAGGAAAAAGGTTCGAGGGAGAATGAGAGAGAAGACCAAGAGATAAATCGAGGACCCGGGGCGACCAGATAAAAGTCACTAACAAGTAACAAAGGTTTCGTCGGTGGGTTGAGAAGCAGCGGGGGAAAAAAAAAAGAGAAAGTGCGAAAGAGGAAGAAGAGAGAAAGCGAGGTAGAGGAAAGAGAGCAAGAGAAAAGAGGTGTGCTCCATATTGGTTCCATCGTCTTCCTTCGTCCGTTGGTCCTCGGAGACTTTTGTTCTCTCGGACTCGGGAAAAGTCCCAGTCTTTTGCAGGAACCAACATCTGCCAATTTTGAAGCGTGGATTGCAATTATTTCTCACCATCCTATCATTCATCCTATCAGCCACCCGGGAGCTCTCAACATTATTTCATTGATTTTTTCTGATTTTTATCACTGAAATGAAGATATCATATGTTTGTGCTTTTGTTTTTATTACGAACATACTAAAAGATGACATTTGTTTTATTCAATTAAAATTATTTTCATTTATAAAATAAAAATTATATTCTCTCTCTCTCTCTCTCTCTCTCTCTCTCCCTCAAAGCAGAAATCGTTACATTCTTTGATTGTTCGGAAACAATTGTTTCATCCCTAAATGCGCGCTTTGTGTTTATAGCTAATGGTCAAGCGGAAGTAAAAAAAAAAAAAAAAAATAAAGTTTGCAAGGAAAGTACGAGAGAGAGTGAGAAAGAATCATTTGTTATGCGTGACTGGCGTCTGACTGAACTAAAATTGTGGTAGAAACAAGGGCCGTCCAAGCTGGCGGACGGAAAAGGTGGGGAAAGTAAGTATAAACTTCGAAAGAAACTCCCCTGCTCGCGCGCGGGGAATAAAAAGGACGCGGAGTTTTACTTATCGCGCCTCCGACGAAATCGCGAAACTTGTACCCGCGAACTCGGTGACAAAACGCCGCGCAGTTCTCTCTCTCGTATAATATCTTCCGCTTCCTTTTCTTGTTAGAGAGACGTGTCGCCTCAAATATATAATTTACTTTAGTTTTGAAACATATATCTCGCGCGCGCACGTGCTCCACGCCGGAGTTTACGAAATCTGCGACACAGTCGGATCGTCGCGCGGTTCCGGTTCGCGCATTTGCACGAAAAACATTTCGGGATACAACAAAAGTTTCAATCGCGCGAGCTTCGTCCGTAAATATTATACCGTATCGAAAGCCGCAAATGTAAGAAATTCTGATGCACCTTTCGCGATACAAGAGAGCCGCGGGGAGTTTTCTTTTCGCGAAAGAAGTAAAAAAAAAAAAAAAAATTTCGAACGTAAGTGAATATCACGATCGCTATAATTCTTCCGCAAGTTTTGCATAAAAATGATATAAAGGGTTATTCGCTTCATTATCTGGAGGTCGTAAAGATATATAAGATGAGAGAGGAAGGGAAATTCTGTTCTGTCGCGCGGTCAACGTCGTAACTCTCTCGTCCTTTTGGTCCGAAGGTTAAAAACGAGCTCTGAAAGCTCGATGGAGCGACGGCGTTATAAGGGCGATATCAACTTATCTATAACCTGAAGGTAAAGCGGCTGCCCCTCCTCTCTCTCTCTCTCTCTCTTCCGCTTTTCCTCTCTGATCTCCCATCGACTCCCGCAGAGCCGAGCTTCACCTTCTTCTCATCTCGCCCGCGCCCGATACCCGACCTTGATTGAAAAGCAGATGACGCGGAATAAGGAGTTTTCCGGAGGTCCAAGGAAAATGTCTTCTACCCCCGGAGGCTCTCCAATTTCTCAGAAACGCGGAATTTATTTCATTCCCCAAGGTCTGATGTAGGACGAGAGAGAGAGAGAGAGAGAGAGAGAGAGAGAAAGAGAGAGGCGAAAAGGAATGAAGGGGAAGGAAAGGAGGAAGGATAGGAAACGGAAGAAGCCAGAAACGAGCCTAGACGATAACCCCGTTCGTGCGCGCAAGAGATGTACCCTCCGACCGCGCGTATATCTGTATATGTACATCTATATTTTCGGAGATATGTGTGACGTAAAATAGATAGATATATAACGCAGATTTTGCCTCATTTTCAGGCAAATACGCTGCGGATTGCGCACACGCACACACGAGCAAGTTCGCTCTCTTTGAACTTCCAATATTTCATATATATATACATCAAACTCTATTGCGATACGAGAGAGACACATCAAAGTGGCACGAAGTAATATTAATACACTGAAGAAACATTCTTTTTGACATGTTGCAACGCGCACGTAAATACACTAATCCCCCGATAAACCGCTTTTATAAAAAACTCTGCTCTAAACGTGCGCGCGTGTACATATATTCATTCGCTAAATATGACGCACGTTACGCGGAATATTTCATACATCACCGCGGTATCGCATTTAAGACGCGGTATATACAGGGTCTTTCAGATTAAACGCTCACGCAACAAACATAAAAAACTCCTACAAAAATGAACCGATTTTTATTTGTTATACACGAAAAACGATTCTCGCAGGAAGTACTATACATGGCTCGTACGCCGCGCGGAAGAATGAAAAGATGGAAGCCGGAATGTAACGCGGCGGGGTCTCTTCTGGGATTAAATCGATGCTTTACGGTTGCACCGAGGCGCCGGGAAAAGCGACGGTGAGAATGTTAGTTGCAAATCAAGATTAACGCGTTGTTCGTGTTATGCGTATATGTGAGGTAACTTGGTAACGTTCTTGAGCGCGTTAGAAGCGCGAAGTGTTCCGGTCACGTAGATTCTTTCGCGAAGAAGAAGCCACACTCGGTCTGCTGCTTCTTTTTTTTTGAAATTACAACGCGCGAACTGCGAGAGAAGTTCTTTGAGTTGTGACGAGACAAAGCAAGCGTGAAATAAGAATAATTTCTTTGGCCGAGTTTGTGTTTTATTCACCAACGCGGATTCGCGAAGATCGCGTTGTAAATAAAATATATGTGAAACGTGACGAACTCAACGATGCGTTCTGTATTTATTATTTTTGCGACTTAATAAATTTTACACAAATAAAAACTACGGCAAATATTCTGAAAAAATAAATAATAATAATTTTACTTGCGAGAGCGCGCGTAGTATAATTTTACTTTCAACTGTAGAGCTCGTCGACGTAATAAATATTTGATTTAAGAAGTTTAACAGATCGTATAATTTTCTATTTGTTTGATTAAAATAGAACGAGATCACACACTCAGGTGTGATCTTATACGCACGTGTGTTTCTACATATTATATCTGTATGAGCGCGTATATATCATAGACACTCGCTCAATTACGTATGCCGTGGTTCTTACGTACCACGTCGCGACTCTAAACCGTAAAGAAGAAAGTAGAGTAGCTGGAGCGCTTTCGGAGTCCCTGTAGGAAACGTGCGGGCACGAAGTAGGTCGCCAATGGTTGAAGACAGCGCGAGACTACGCCGACGGAATTACAGTGGTGGGTCGCGTTTCACCTTAAAGGACCACCCTTTCACGAGAATAAACTGGGTGTTGTAAAACCTCAGGGAACGCCGTGAGGTGGTTAAGAATCCACCACGAGAGACGAGCGATACGGCGGAGGTTACGACCTCACTGGCTCAACGTTGACGTAGAGAGGAGCGAGATGGCGGGATAGCGCGCAGCGTAAATGTGGCCCACGTTGGAAGTCGAGACACGCGGTGAACAATCCACTGTTGATAACCGCACCCCGGTGGCGGCATGTTAATGCCTCGCCAAACAATCCCGTTCCCGTCGTCGTTCGCTTTCAGATCGCAGACCCGGTCGCCGTTTCCTGTATCGGTCGACGTCGTCTCGCGAATATGAAGCCGTCGAAAAACATTGAGACCGATCGAGAACTTGTAAACCAACCAACGTGCGATATTTTTTTTTTTTTTTCACAATAATTTGACGACGACTGTTTCTGACAATCTCTCGGATATAAAGTTTTTATTTTGATTTTGAATGACACGTAAAACACGACAACGCTCGATAACAATAACTAGTTCGAACCGTTAAAAAAAAATGTCCAGATGCTCTCAATTAATCGTTCAGATGATGGAAATAAAAATTATATTGGTTTTTGATAAAAATGTATCGTATAGACGTTTTCGTGAGCAGATCAGATTGCGCGGTTTGCACGAGAGAGCGAAGCGATCTCTTTTAAATCGCGCGTAACAAAATTTAGCTCTTTGCTCGTCCTTACAGATCTGCTGACCGGGAAACTCGCCGTCAAGGACATATAACGTCGGCGAGCTTTACGAGCTGTGCCGCCGTCGCCGCCGCCATCCATCCCACGAGATTCTTCACGACGAAGAGCATCGTTCGAAGACGGAGGTTCATCGTTGCACGCTCGTGCGGAGGACGCGTCGTTACTCTTCATCTGCGAAATGACCTTTAATAGCGATGATGATGAAATATCGCCGTGGAATTTCTTCGGCGCGAGGGTACACGAAGGGGGTGGCCCCGGCGCGCTGCTATTATTTCGTCGGACGCTTGACAAACGATTACGCGGGCGCCACTTTCGTGAAAACTAAGAAAACACTCTCGCTAAATCATAAGGAGCCATTACCGGAGGCGCGGACGTCGCATATAATACACGGGGCATTTGGACCGAGGGTTTGTCCGCTTCTCTTTCTTGCTCTCTTGCGTTTTTCGCGGACCACATCCCCGTCGCGCGATTTGTCAAGCAACCGAGGAAGATTCCCTCGTGTTTATCTTTCTCCTAATGTTCCTCCTTTCTTCGCGCGCCGAACACTTTCGCTCGATGAATTTTGCAGGAGGGAACACCTACACATCGTCTCTCTTTCAATCCCGGAAATATAAGAATTCACAAAATCCCAGACATCCCCCTCTCTGTCTAATTCCCGCAAATAGATCGTGTTACTTTTCGCGAGACGCGCTTTCTTTCGCGCAAGGATTTATGAATGTGTCTTGCAAACCATTTTTCTGTTGTTCTGTCAACGCGCAATGAAACGCGCTCGATTAGTTTGTACAAACGATCGAACGATCGCAATACAAGTACGCGCGTCAACGTGCGCGCGCACACACACGTTAGAAAGCCGAGATTTCGCGAGCGAGCGCGATGAAAAGGAGTTGCCGTGTACGGGTTTTTGGTGCCCAGGTTAGGTTAGGTTATACGGGTTTAACACGATCTACCGATAATGATGGGGTCGTGGCCTCGTACCCACTCGGTTAGCTCGATGCTCGCGCGTAGTCACGCAACGCCAACGTGTCACGCAAGTATATAGCTTCGGCCAAGTATATAGCGTGCGCGCAACCCTCTCCTTCCGTCCGCCTCCTTCGTCCGTATCCCACGACACGGCACGACGTGCCAACGACGCGGCCCAACGCCAATTGTCACGGCATCGGAGGACGTCCTTAATTGCTGTCTTCAGAACGGGACTCCCTTCTCATTACGACGCGCGTATTTCCCCTGTCAGTGTCGTGCGTGCGAACGCGACGGTGATAAAAAAATCCAGGTCTTCTGTGGCGTTTTGTCGCGCAGATCGCTCGCGCAGATATCGCGTCGCCCACATTTTCACTCGACCATGACCATCCCTCACGCCACAGCTGTCTGTTTACGATATAAACGCGCTTCGGAAGCCTTCGAAGCGGATAGTTTCCTCAATCCGCTTGATAACTTTTTGCACGTTGCGTAATTCGCCATTAACGAGTGTATATCGAGAGATATTCGACCGTAGTCGGTGAGAACATATGTACATTTGCGCTTGAGATTATTGGCAAGCGTCATTACGCGGCGTGGGTGAATCAAATGAATCCGCGTTCTTGTGGAACGGTTAACTTCTTCAGTATTTTCCCGGGAACAACGCTGGGAACATGTTTTGCGCGAAGATTTGTGCAAGACATAAATTGAAATAAAAAAAAAAAAAGAAAAAACCGATAATAATCAAAGTAATTAATGAAGACAGACTGCGTGAGTTGATCGCGTGTTCGCGATTCTTCGGGTAATCAACAACGGGGATATCGTGCCGTCTTGCGATGCTCGGCTCGCCCCGTAACCGGATGACTGCGTCACAGATCTGACACTGACACTCTGACTGCTCCCATCGGGAGAGCAAATCCTAGGCGCAGACCTACCTCCGTAGTCGGAGCTAGAATTGCTTCCCTACTTAGCCCTCGGTTTATTGGCGAAACAAACACACAGGCCAAGAGACGCGTTTAACGCTCGAGTTAGTCCGCCGACGTGTGATTTGGCCTTCCGGTGAACCGGGGTGTGCATGAGATAGCGACATTTGCAATGTGGGAAACCGAATCGATTCGGGAATCTGATGTCAGACTCGCGTCAATATTTCAAGGCGTCTGCAATTTTGCAGTCCGCGCGGTTCTTCGTCGTCGTAACGTAATATAAATGACAAGTTGTGTGTGTGTAATCTCACAACGGGGATTGAAATAAAACTAATTGGATTAAAACCTCTGCAAGATAGAATCGTCAATTCGCGAAAGAGAGATTTCAAGAGACGCAATCCGCGTGCGGCAGATCAAAGAAATAATTCAAAGTAGCCGTTCGGACGGTCTTCTTCTCCGATGACATTTCCTCTTTCTTCGGCGAGAAAGTGAAACGTGTGGGACGAGAAGAAACGCAGATAAAACATCGCGACAACCGCCGCGACAGTAACGGCCGCCGACTGGATGGTAAAACAAAGATCACTTTGCGATAGCGAACATGTGCCTTTACACGAAATGAGCTAGTAAAAACGTCGTAAAAGCGACCGTGAAGTTACACTCCGACGCTGGAGGAGCCGCAAGCTCGTCCTTCTGCCGATCCTGACTGTGCGCGCGTTCCTTCTGATATTTCAAACGTTTTTTTTTTTTTTCCTGTTGCCGCGGACAAAATTTACGCGCGCGATATGCGCGAGAGTCTCACCGGAAATACCGGTTCCTCGGACAGAAATATCGTAATCGACGGACAGCTTCGCGAAACGGCGACTTTTGATTTCACACGCGTTACATCTCGAGAAATACAACACACGCGTAAAACTGAATCAAAATCTTCAAGTTTTTATTTAAATCTTCAATCGTCGAGTACTTTGTAATAATCAGATTTCGGTCTCGGATGGAATAGCCATGACTCTTCAAACTTCTCGAACTTGTAATCCCATCAATAATTTAACCTGATGAAATCTCATCCCTCTCTCTCGCGCGAGAGATGCACTTTCATCTGATACATTTTATAGATCCAAAGTGTTATGAACTTAAATCGTAATAACGTAAGGGATAAAAGAGATAAAAGTTTGAAAGAGCAGGGAAGAGAGAGAGAGAGAGAGGAGATATCGCGAAATTTATGAGCCGTCGCTCCGCAGGTCACTCCGGGCGATATTTCGTATTCCCGGCATGCTTTTAACGAACTTCCTTCTCCTTATAAGCGCGTCGTTAATAGACCCAGCAGCTACTAAAAGCGACCCATGAATACGAATCTTCAGATAGAGACAGAGGACCCCGGGAATAGGACAACATGTTTTACGAGCTAAAATACATTACGCCCCGGGATGATAGACGTAAAAGAGGCACTTCGCGGCGAAAAACCAAAAATATATGCTGAAGTATATTTCATCCCGACTAAATCCAGAAGAATGGCGTATGTCGTTGCGCGCAAAAGATGTGAAAAGAAAAAAAAAAAAAAAAAAAAAAAGATCTTCGCGTACCGCTAAAGTGCCGCGCTCGTAAACCACGAGGGAAAGGCGCTATTACACGTGACAAGCGCAAACACATTCCCGGTTACATTGTAAACTGAATAACTTCCGCGTTTGTAGAGCGATATAAAAGTCTGACGTAACTAAATTCACGGTCGAAAGTAGGGATTTTAATTTTTTTTTTCCATGTGTAAGATAAAAAAGTTTTTATTGTCTTATTAAATGAATTAGTTTTTTTAATGGAAAAACTTTTAAATGTAACACGTGCGGTGTGTAATGCTGTATTTTCAGTTTTATTTTTCGTGATGATCGTCGAAAAAATAGCCGCTTTTATCGAATAATTTGGTGAAAACGTATTTTATCCGTCGGATGTACTCGACTAATAGTCGATCCGTAAAGTCCTATTATCCTTTTACGATTATTTCATCGAACAATAGGAGAGATGTTCCATTGTCGAGGCATCGTTCGCCAAATTGCGAACGGATACGGGAATGGCACGGTTTTGTCACCATTGAAGACATCGGATCCTCCCCCTTGCGACATGTCCGAATGTTCGTCGACGTGTATCATCGATTTCCGGTATTCTTTCTTTCTTTCTTGCGGACACGCACACGTCTTCCGTCCGGGGTGCGCATACGCGAGTGAGAAGACACGCAAAAATACAATAACTTCTCTACGTACGTTCTTCAACGCAAGAGTATTTATCTTACTCAATTGTCTTGGAACGATCACGTAAACGCATTCTTTGTCTCATAAAACGGAGACAATATTGTCACCCGTGTCAATTTTCCAACACCGCGATGTTATCGAGCTTTTATATCGATCTCGTCAATGCGCGCGACAATCGCGCGATTCGAGAGACGCTAATAAGTAGATCTTAATTAGCCGTCCGTGATGGGATAATCAATATCGACGTGATAATGTCGCCAATATGTGGTATGAGTCACGCGACATTTCTCAAGCGACGACTTCGAACTGTCGAGGCGTGACTCGTCTGCGATTCTGGTTAGCTTACGGAATCGTCGCGTAAGACAGGATGTCACGAGCCAATTCGATGGCTCGTCACGTACTTTTGTGGTCGCAAAGAGACGACTCAGCAATCCGAGCGCGTCACGTTCCGTATTTATAAACGGACACCCGTGCATGCGTGTGTACTTTCTCGAGAGACGACGCACACCGAAATCGATCATCGGTCCATCCTCTCGGTCCCTCCTAACCTCTCGAAACTACCGGCCTTGTGTGTGACATCGGTAATTGAAATTCACGGATCGAACGCGCTCGAACTGACAAATCGATGAATCGTGCGTTGCCACGTTACCGATTTTAGTTTATTAAGAGCCGATTAAAAAGTACGCATGGAATCGCAAAACTGTACTTTTACTCACGCGACCTGCTTGCGAAGCAGCACTTGCGCGAAAATTACGGTCAAACTGCAAAACTTGTGCGAAACTCGACCGAAACATTTGTTGCGACGTATTCCCGCACAGAAGTTGCGAGAGACACCTCGCGAAGTCACTCGAAAAACTCGGTCACGTATGATCAAACGCTTCCCTCGCTTCTCTTTGTTTGCGTCAAAGATATCAAGAAGCACTGAATCCGTAGACAAGCGAGCACCGGGGAAAGAGCCGAGCGAGAGTACGCGCGCGCGCACAAGAGAATCGTTTGATTTGCTTTAGCACCGTAAAAAAAAAAAAAGTTTGGCTTAATGGCGTCATCTTAACTCTCGAGCGACAAATGTGAAAGGTGCTCGAGATGGCAATATGAAACAGAAGTACAGTAGGGAGATCCGTATGCGCCAAAGAGCGTAAGATAGATCCCGGGGAGGTGGATGGAACGGAAAGAGACGGAAGGAAAGGAAGAGAGAGAGAGAGAGAGAGAAGAAAGAAGATGGAAAAGGTCAAGAGCTACTTTAGGCGTGCATGTTCAGTATAATGGCGTTCTTTTGACAAAAAACAGTTCGATGGAACAGAGGCCTGCGTGTGTAAGGCTCTCCAAGGGTGTCGATCTATACACGTGTGTGCTTTCTCGCGAGTCATCCCCCCTACAGCAACGATAAAGCTTTATTATTAGTCGTTATCTCACAGTCGAGAGTGGCAAGAACATGGGAAGAGTGTGTATGTGTGTGCGAGAGATCACGATATGTCGTTAGCGCAACGCTCTGTGATCTACATATTTCGCACTCACACGTCATCGGGATCTTGTGCTCGATGTGAATTTATTGCATCGAGGACACTTTTCACATCCCGTTGTTGCGTAAAAACTCTGTGTTAAAATAAAAATTTACAAAAGGATTACGATTCTTTTCTTTTAACTCCCGTCGCGTTTTTTCGAGTCGCAATTGAAAATCGCAATTGTTTCATTTCTCTTAAAGATGTTTCCCACATTCCTCTCAGTGAACGATGAAACTCGCGACGCTCGAAAAACAATATGCAGGTGCGCACTGCGGGTACATAATACGCGGTACTCTCAAGTAATCAACCGGCGAAACTTCCTGTGCGACGCGCATTCGCTCGCTCTCTCTCCCTCTCTTTTTTTAATTTTTTTTTTACTTTTTTTTTTATATACGCGACAGCCTCTTCGACGTAGAGAGTCAGTCCAATATATCTGCGTATAAATATACATACATTCATCCGCGGATTAATGAATATTGATGTACCGAGCTCGCGCGCGCGTACGCAAAAACTAAAAATAACCGCGGCCAGGGATATGCGCTAAAGAATCGCCACGTGCGCGACACACGGGACGCACACGGCAATGCGATTGGCAAGAGAGAGGAGTACATACATACGTACATACCTCGTGCCTCTTTCCATCTCGCGCGCGCGCGCGCGCATGTGTGTGCCTACCTATACCCACACACTCCCGAAGTGTGTACGTACTACTTTTATCTCGTGGAGCGCGCGGTGTGTGCACCGCCGCGCGGAGCTTCACGCTTTTTTACGCCGCCGTTGCAACCTTTAAAATTGCACGTTGCGCGACACGGAAAGCGCAGATTTATTTTCTGCCACCGCGCCGAGATTCCGGACGAGACTCCTTCGCCGAGTTATATACCACGTCGCTACGCTACCGCGCGCCCACCATGCAAACGCCCGCAGTTTCCTCGGGTCTCTCGCCGCGGCTCGGTTAAACTATACTACGCCTTCCTCTCTCCCCCACCTCCGCTCTCTCTTCTCTTCCTTCCCCGATAAAAACTCAACGATGCTGGAAAACAGATAATATTTCCCGGACGAGCTCGGTTACAGCACACAGTGTGAATATTGTTTCTCGACCGAGATTTTACCACCGCCGCGTTACCCGCCCCCGCCGAGAATGTCGCGTAGAATGTTTTTGCGTCCGGTTCGGAACGCATTCGATGCATTCGAATACTTGACATATATATAGAAACGTTAGCTGTATAAACGAAATAAAAATAGCACGTAAGCATTTTACATCGAGCGCGCGATGCCTGTCCGCGAATGAAGAATTAATTTCAAATTCCTGTCGTTCGTTGAGTCATTCGTTCGTTTTTTTTTTTTTTTTTTTTTTTTTTTTTTTTACAGCGTATTCTCGTTTTCTTTGCTCGATTTTATCAACTTGATATTTTGTCTTGTTTAATTTTTATTCTTATAGAAGCCGCATTGTGTCGTTGCACGCAGAAGGAAATATCGATGCGTGCGGTCAGCTCTTTGCGAACGAAACATGTCGTCATGACATCACGTGACATCCGGCGACAGAAACCGGCGAGAGAACCTCACCCACCTCCATTATCATGTGCGTAACGTTCGAGGAGCGCAGGAAACATCTTTCTGCGTATACAATCGCCTTATCCCGCGCGTCTTATTCCAGCGGATATCTTATACCTATCTATCCGTTGAATAAAGAGCCATTACGCGGCCCCCGATGGTTGGTTCCCCTTCTATTCTCTCCACTTTATAGTCCCTCTCTCGTCGAGCGTGGTCGTTTTCTCGCGGAAGTGGTTTTCGAGTGAACGCGGCTGTTTGTTTGTTTGTTTTTTTTTTTTTTTATTTTTTTCACAAAAGCGACGCGCATACTGCACGCTCGCCCACACGCGCTGTCATCGCATCCATTACAGCGGCCACCGCGCAACGTTCATCGCGCGGCATATTAATTCGACTTATGGTTCGGAAGGTCCGAGGATGATTCATGAAGAGGCGCGCATTCCACACAGAGGCTCGGTTGACTCACGGGGAAATAGTAGGTACGTGTGAATTACAGGTGTTCTTTGAACTTCGCATTGCAAATGGATTTTCAGATACGTGTCACGCATGGCGATTTATTAGAATATCTGAGAGAACGCACATTGAATATTCTCTGGTTTGTTTGTAAGATCACGTGTTTGACCTACATTTTGTCGGCAGTTTTTTAATCGAAGATCAATAATAAGATGTATGACGCAGAAAATTACAAAGCGTCATAAAATATATATATATATATATCTCAATATTAAAATGTGTATCACATGGACGTCGTATTAACAACATTTTGCTTATTTCCTGCGTGTCAACCCTATCCAGGGCACGTGTATTTTCATAAAAGCACTGTCAGTCATCATTTAGCCTGACATGGCAACCAATATCACGACTCTATTGTAGTCTCGTTTAAGCAATTGTTTATTAACTTATTCCGTGCATTACGTTATAATCCGGGTCATCCCTCTTTTCCACGCATTCACTCCCGGAGTCGCGCTTCTTCCTTGCGAGGCGGTATATTTAATGAAATAAAGACGCCTGTGTGAACCGGATCAACGTCAATTATCAGCGTTTACGACATTGAGCTTTCTACGAATTCGTTACGAGAAAGATTTAAAAGAATCAAAGATCACTCGGCTGTTAAACGGAAAACGGATCTAATTTAGAAATCAACATCTCTTGTAGCGTGTGCTTTTGCGTAAAATTACAAATAGATTTAATTAAACGGAATAGATGGAACGGCGTCACCGTTGACCTACTGTTTTCATATTTTACGCAAACATGTAACAGAAATTTACGATCGTATAATTATTTATTCAATTGCGCATTGATAAATATTCACAATATGATTTGCGCCGAGCGCATCAATTTAGATTAGTCGAGACATTTTTATTACCATTTGATAATTAATTAATAGTGCGTATATATATTTCATGTTGAATTTATAAATATAAATAAAATGTACGTACGTTTTAATTATCAGCTGTACTTGTCTCTCTGTGCGCGCGCTGTTATATTGACTTTTGTGAAAAGATGAAAACATTTTACGACACAATATGCAAAAATAAGAAGGTAAGAGATCGCTTCCGCGTTATACTTTTAAAATTTATATTGTCCATTGTCCGCGCTCTTTATTCGCCAGTGACGAAAGGACTGTTCTCCGTGTAATCGAAAAGTGATTAACGACCGATTGTTTTTCTGACAAGTCGACAAGCATGTCATCCGCCATCGCTCCCTCTGTCAATCTGATTACAATGTAACTGTCGATCAGCCGATTTACCTCATTAACCTTATCCCAACGGTCAATGCACGTGCAATGCGGGCGGTATGATAATCGAAGGACTGACCTGCCCTCATAATGGCATATTATAGAACCGAGAGCATTTGCAGGAAAAGATTTTCAGCCAATTATTGGATATTATCCGAATATTCCAAAAACTGCGCTCAAATTATTGACTGATTAAATAAGCATACGGAAAAGAAACCAAATTGAAACAACAGTCGTATCGTATTCGTTGAATAAAAGAATTGCCATTTTTTCGCGTGCGTTTTGCAAGTGTTTCACATTTTATAACTATAACATTAAAAATAACTTAATCAAAAAAATGTCTCTCTCGTTTATAAATATCTTTCCCGCTCGTACGTGTAAAAATGTTATAAAGATGTTTTTTGTTCTTGGTTTTTTCTTCGATGGATCGAATAATTTGTCTTTTTACCAACGGCAAAAAAACCGTATTGGAACTAGCTACACAATATCAAATAATCAATGCAAACACATCCGAAAAAAAATAATAGAGTACATCTGCGCTGCATATTGAACTTACTTCAATAGTTTATTGATTCGTTGACGAGTAATCGAGCACGCTGTCTACTTTCAATATATGCCGAGCGTCAGAATGCATATAAATAATGGTAACGTTGTGTGCGTGCGCGCGAAAGTATTGTTTCGCCCCGAAAAAAAAAAAAACACTCGATAAAAGAATGTATTATTTTGTTGATTGCACTCACACGTTACAACAGACGCACTAAAAATCACTATCTTTTAAAATATCAAAGTGTGTTTTGGCTCGACATTAATGTTATTTAAATATTTTAGTAAACATTTGGTTAACTAGCCGATATGCACAATATTAAAACCATTTGTTTGTGATGTCCAGTTTTTTAATACGTAATTTGTGATTTTCAGAATCTATTCAGCTATAATGGATGCGCTAATCCCGGTGACAACTATACGGGCGCGAAGAGGAGGAAGCGGAGGAGGCGGAGGAGGAGGATGACGAAGTCAATCAACTGCTAATTAGTAGCCGGTGGATGGACATAACCTTATCGGCCGCCGAAATGCTCGCGATGCGCGGGGAGCCCTTCGTCCGGGATGCAGATAGGAGCCACGTGGCGCACGTGCCAGCAATTAATAATCGATTCAAACAGGAAGTTCCGTCGATTGGGCACGTCCGAGCATGACAGCTTACTTCGCTCTTTATCGGATAATCTACGTCAACTACTTTACGAGAACTTCCGCGCTATCCGGCGATCCCTGTGTAAATTGAATCTGCGACGCAAACTTTGTCCGCATCAGATCGCACCATCTACTCTGTATCGCGATATTAAGACTAGACGAGAAACTTCAACACAACTGCGACTGCAACAAACAATAATAATACAAAGAAATATTTTGCTACAGTTCGTGGTTTTAATTAATGGCGTGATAATGGCATATTTCTGAAAACCTCGTAAATCTTGAAGACGAAAGAGAGCATTATATGTATTTTCGTCGTAAAAATGTATAAGACAAAGTAAAAATGCGCGTGAGAATCCGGAAGACGAATGGTTATGCGCCAACGTATCATCATGTATCATTTATGTAAACTCGTGATTCTTTTCTCACTCTCTTTTTTGCTGAATACTATAATTTCGAAGAAACCACTCTCAACCCTCCGAGTAGTTTTCTTTTTTTTCTTTTTTTTCGCGAAGACGCAAACTTCGGAGATCACAGGCTCCGCGCGAGGAAGTAATGTCCGTCAGCCGCTCATGATTCTTGCACGAGTGCCGCGGCGTATAGAAGGTGTTTTGACGCCGCGCGACGTCTCGGAATGCATTCCTAAAGTAAAGTAACGATGATTTACGTCTCGTCGCGAAGACGAATCTCCCGTCTCGGTACACACACACACACACACATATACTCAGAAAATGAGCGCCCGACAGATATGTCCCGCAATAAACGTCTCGCGTTAAACGCCAAGCCTCCACGGTCGTCGCTTCCACCGTCGTCGTCGGCATGAATTATCCGCGGATCGCGTTGCAGGGGCAACGCAAAGTCGCGGCGCAGCTACCAAGCGCCGTGCGTCGCCCATTACCGCGCTGCCATTAAAGCGTTGTTTACGAGCGACGATCAAGTTCTGTTAACATCCGCCATAATTGATCGCGCGTAAAAACGTACGAGGGAACACGACGTGACGGTTCGCCTCTTTTTTCTTCTTGCGCGCAATCGTCCGTCTAAGTACTTTATTGGCCGGCTAAGACGCGAAGCCCTCGTTGAGAGGTTTACGGATTGAAATTGGTGTGTGAGTGAGTATGTTGTGTGTGTGTGTGTGTGTGTGTGTGAAACGAAGGACAAAATGTTGCACCGACCTCCCATGTAATTCTTACCGGACCCGGACGCTACGGATCGAACCGACGTGTGTCTCGATGAAAGCGAAAAATCGTGATCTCGCTCGCTCATGTCGCGAAGTTTATTAGCGAGATTGCGAAGTTCCGGAAAATTGCATCCGGGCATCGTTAGAGCGCGCAGGCCAGCAATCTGCCGGTAAATGGCGGCGTCGTAGTGCAGCATACTGATCAAGGTCAAAGATCTTGGGACGAGCGGTTATAACGGGGACGAAATAATAATGGGCAAATCGAAAAGCCGGGGTCTGAAATGACCGCGCGCGCGCGCTCGAGAGAACGAAAATCGCTGACGAGACGGTAATCTCGGAAGTTATATATAGAATTTAATGAATCCTTCCGTGAGGAACATTCACCACAAATCCGAGACTATATGTAAGTCTACTGCGACAATAGTTGTGTGTTGTCGGGACGGATGCAATAAATCGATGTATTGAAGCTGCGCACAGGAACGACCGGTTGTTGCAAACAGTCCTCGCTCGGAAATGCACGCATCAGCGAGATTTGTCGTAACGTTTTTCTCTCTCTCTCTCTCTCTTTCTCGATAATGAGAAATACGCTATTGTTCGGCTATCTCCGACGAATATTGAAGACGTCTGAAGCAACAACTGTGTTACGTAAGATCCAATCGCGTGTAGCTGTCTTTTCTTAAAAACTAAATAAAAGCGTGTTTACAAATCGTTTTCGCGGCATTTCAAAGAAATGTTCTGAGCAACACGTGGTTCGGAGCGTTTTGTTTTATCGCTTCTCCGTAACGAGTTTAAGATAAATCAAAGAGGAGAGGAAAAGGTCGAATTGCGGCTCGTTGATGAAATTAAAATTCAATATACCGCGCCGTTCTCAACAGGTTTTTAATGATCCCCTCGCAGCGAGAAGCAGGTACACGAGGAGCGTATATGTCCCCTCCTGCGGCTCGCACCCGAGCATGACGCGACCGTCTTTTGATTTATCGCTTTGGCACCTCGGGGGCCACCTATGTCTCGGGCGATTATGGTAATTACGGTTGTTACCAGGTAATTCGATGATCGAAAGTGCCGAAGCCAACGCGCGCCGCTATCTTGATGCACGGCGCCCGCGAAAGTCCGTCACGAGCGCGAGAGCTCGCGCGATAGCTCGCACGCTCGTTCGCCCGTCTGAGAAAGCGAAGAGATGTGAGCGAGGTAGAAACATAAAAAAAACGACTATATAGCGAGTCTGCGCGCTGGAGAACGAGAGAAAGAGAGAGAGAGAGAGAAAGAGGAGAGAGAGATTTATCGCCTGGTTCTTAAGATATGGAAGGCGGAGAAACTTATTTATGGAGTGTGTATGAGAACGGAATCAATATCGGGGAAATATAACCGGCGCGTGAGATAGCTCGTGTATGTAGCGCTTCAAATTTTTCATCAGCGGCCCAGGAAAATGTCGAAGCAGTCGATAAAGTGGCGCGATGGCCGTGATTAGAATGATGTACCGTAACGGCATCGACTTATTCGTCGAAGCTCGACTATACAGAAATGACGCAGATCCTCGAAGAATTGACACTTACATTACATATGATAAAATCAAAACTCAATAACAAGCCGTTGGGACTCGTTATTATTTTTGTGATTTGAATAATAAAAAAAAATCCCGCTTTGTATACACGGTAAAAAAATTTTTGCTATTTTACGGCCAGCAAGAAAAATTTGCTAAGTCTACTGAAGTTTTTGTTTTACCGAAATGTTTTGAAAACAAAATATTCAATAGCGCGTAAATTTTTCTGGCTGCCTAGCAATTAATTTTCTTGCTATTCCAGCAAATAATTTTTTTTTTCGTATAAAAAATTTGTAAAATTGATTTAAAAGTAAATATATGTAAATTTGTGTAATAAAAATTGAAAAAAAGAATTTATGTCTCCGAGTAAGACTTTCGAGATTTTGAAAAGTTAACATTGTTGTCGCGTCACGAGGATTCTTGAGAGTAAATTGCATTTGTAAATTGCAAATATCATGAGATTTTGCATGAAACATTTCATCTATTTTAACGTTACCGTTTATATAAAAAATAAGACCTGATTCGTCCAACTTCACGTATCACATCAATGCTATTATTCATATGTATATGTGTACATATACATGTATATTTCAATCGCGAGAGTTCATGTATATATATTAGTAGTGAAATGATTTTCACACACCGACTGCGACATAAAAAATTATAACAATAAAAGAAATGGAAGGCCGATTTGTAAATAAAGCGTTTGCATGTGTGTGACGTGACTCCGCGCCGCATTTTATTCCTTCCCTCTCGCAATCTCAATCCATTAGCGTTTCAAGGGTTTATTTAACGTTGTAACGAAATGAAATTCTTCTCGGGAAGAATACGACACTATCTCTCTCTTTGCGCCTCGAATATCACGACTTTCGTGTCCACACTCCGAGGCGAGTTTGCCGCTTTGACCTTTCCGGGAATTTTACAATCCGCCGAGTTTTTCAGAGCGAAAGGGTGAACTTCTCAGGGACGAAACTTTCGCGAGTCGAACTGCTCGGAATACAGTGCCCGGTTTTCCAGCGAATTCTCGACGGCTTTATCGGAGAGTCTCGGATGTTGGAAAAAGACGGAGGCGGGAAGAGGATCGTGAGAGGATTCGACTCGCCGCCCTCGAGTGACGTAGCAATTGCCGAACCCCATCTTGTGCCATCTCTGAACACGCGGCGTGTTCCGAAACTCTTCGGGCGACGGTATCTCCATTGATTTCTTTTTTAGCGGCACTTGACTGGTTAAATTATTCCGCATCGGAAAATGTAACGTAACATCGATTTGCTTGTGTCAATTAATTTTTTAGATAATTGTGACATCGTTAAAAATAAAATTGTATTCTCCGATCTCTCGCGCACAGTGATTTCTAGTTTTTATAAATTTACTTTAATAATTTCTCTTTCTCTCTCTCTCTCTTTCTTTCTCTCATCTTGTTTTTTTTTCCAGAGTAAGAAAAAATTAAAATATTCCCACAATTATTAATATAAAACTTTTTCACTTTTTATAAACCTTAATTAGCGCAATTTAATCGTGGTGTAACATAAAGTACCTTATAACTGAATTTTTAATTTTAATAACGACAATTAAGTCAACGTACGATCACCTCTGCGTCACAAGCAACATATATATATCATTTTCATCGTTTCGATTGCGAAAGATATTCGTTGTGCTGCGCGTCGGAGACGACGAGAGCGAATGTTAGTCCGAATTGAAAGGTTGGACAGCCACAATGAAACGCTCGGTTATCGAGATGGGTCACCATAAACTGGGACGCGCGCGTGTTGTCCAGTACGAGATCAAAACCCGGCGGTAAAATAGCCGTATGAAGGCTCGTCTCTCTCTCTCTCTCTCTTTTTTTTTCAGCTTTTCGCCGCATCGTTATCCATCTGCCTCCCTCGTTCTACGTTTAGTTACTCCGCTCTGGATGCAGCACGATCGACCAGTGACCAATATCGGTCGGTTAGGATGTAATAAACCCCCGGGCGTCACGGATCATCCCTTCCTCCCCAGTCCCCGTTATTGAGGCAATATTATGTGACACGGTTGTACCCCCGACGTACACGCGTTTCGTAAAATAGCGCGCGAGATGTGCAAGTCTGTACGCGAAAACGAGCGACGTAATTCACTGGGAGCAAAGAGCAGAGAAGCCGACGTCATGACCAGACCGGTATAACGTTTCACGTTCAGCGGTTGATTTAATCGCGCGAGTTTCGCAGCAAAGCGAATTCTCTCTCGTTACCACCAATGGCACGACAGCCGTTTGAGACCGAACGCAAAGTTTGCTTTACCTCCGTATTGACATCTTTATACAAACAAACTTACATACTGTGAAGAAACACACTGTGTCGCTGGATATAATTGTGCATTATCCGTTTTAAGTTTTGCATCGCAGAAAACATTGTTTTTAACGCGTAAAATAATTTATACATAAGAACTGTCGAAGGTTTCTTCAATTATTGCTTTTTTTTTTTTTTTTTTATCGAGTGTTAAAATATTTCGATTCGTCAAAATATTTCACAAACTCGCGACGTGTAAATCATGACGCGGCGCAAGACTATGTATAT
>QVNW01001567.1:0-51377 GCA_014825475.1 Pseudomyrmex flavicornis
AAAAAAAAAATAATAAGAAAAAACTCCCGATACGCAATTTCAGAACAAAAAGAAATGATACGTGTTAAGAAGAAGAAGAGAGAAAAGAAAGAAAGTTACACGATACAAGCGTCGAATCGGACAGATTCGAAATAAAGAGGAGATTAAAAAAACAAGGGAAGCAGGAAGCGAGGCTATAAAGATCGTGAGCAATAATGTGGGCGCAATATCGAATAATACACAAGTAATATATATAATATGTATATATAAATATAAATATTACAAGGGATATTAGCGAGAGTCACGGGAAGTTCTGTCTCACTTTTCTCGTTTTTTCTTTTTTCTCTTGTTGTTGTCTTTTCTTTTTTTTTTTTTTTTTTTTTTAGAGATGAAATAAGAAGAAGCATTAATTAAAACAAATATTCATGCATTTCTCAAGCATTATTATTACAAATACTGGCTGACTCCTTGACAAACCCCGTGAGCGTGCACGCGCAAAAAAAACGCATTCGAGACTGCGAGAATCGACTAAAACAGACATATCATCTCTATATGTATATATATATCTCTCTCTCTCGAGTCGGCGCAAGCTGTCGCGTTTTACTCATCACATATCATAAACGTTTTTTTTTTCCCTCGTCGCGCGCCTCCCGTGCGACGGGTCGACGTATTTTGTGATCCTGACACGCAGGCGAGATCGGCGCACACGCAATAAAACGCGAGAGGTTGTGTGTGCACACACAACGCGGATGATGATTTTTGCCGAGAGAATTGCGGACAGACTCGAGAATTGTAGAATCTAAATAGGCTGTGTGTGTGTGTGTGTGTGTGTGTGTGCGCGCGCGCGCGCAATCGTGTATGCCGTCGAAGATGCACCTGAAAATTTGTTTTCTCTTTCTTCACTTTTTCCCAGGGATCAATGCTCTCTTTCTCTCGGACATATATATATATAATTATACATAATGTGTGTAAGAGGTCTGAGTACGTGTAACATATATATGTATATGTTTACATACATATATGTATAATAATGTACAATGTGAAGAATTAGACAGTACAGTACACAATAATAAATACTATGTATATATATATCTGTTTTTTTTTGTGTATAATTCTCTATCGTAAAACCTTTCACTCTTTCTCTTTCGTCGTAAGTAAGTGTACTCGAGCGTGTATGCATGGTTTTCTTTTTTTTTTTTTTATGTATATAATATAATCGTCAGAAGAATCTTCTGCTAATCGACAATGTAATCAATTATCGCCAAAGTGTCCTCCTTCCTTCCCTTCGTTGCATCGCGTTTGTTTTTTTACTCTTACATGCGACAACGACAATACATATAGTATAGGTGTGTATATATATATATATATATTAATTTATATATGTATATATATTCGACGATATATATACGTATATATGCTTTTTTATAATAAGGATATATAAATATAATTGTTACATATATTGTATAATATTTGTAGTTACTCGTTGAAAATTGAATGAAATAACATTAAGGCGTTACGAGAATGATACTAGAATCTTCATGTACTTTATTGTAATTATGTTGAACAAAATTTTATACGTTTCGATTTCCGTCTAGATCTCTCAAGTATAATTTGCTCTCAAGTATAAACTCCCCAAATTTTTTGGAGAAAACTAATAAATGGCCAGAAACACTTATTGTTGTTTCATCACCTTTATTTTGTTCCTTTACTAAGATATTTGTGATCCAGTGGTCTCGCGGCCAAAATGTCTGCGAGTAGAAAGGTCCCGAGTTCGAATCCTTATCTTCGGATTTTTCCGGAATTTATCGACTGAAATGCGAACTAAATCGAGGCTCCTAATCAGCTTACTGATACATCTTCCAATGATCTGGCAGAAAATGCCGGACGGTAAGCAAAAAACAGCGGGAGTCACAGAAAAAAAAAATAGATCTAGGTGACATTTTAGGGACTCTCGTAGTCCCACCCGCTCTAAACACATATATCAAGATACTAGTTATTAAAGACTCATCATTAGTAACATCCGTAAAAAATAAAATAAAGTCTAATGAACCATATATTGAGTTATTTGTAAGAAAAAAAAATAATAATAACAATAATGAAGTTATGCAATAAATCAGAGATATATATCAAACAGGAACTTTAGCCTATACAAACAAACTAAAAAGATAAAAAAACTTTTATGATACTTCATGTAACAGCAAAACAAACTGTTAATATAAATGAAAAGATTTTTTCAATGAAAATCAATCACCAAGGCATATCGCCAAGTGATTGTGACTACAACTCAAGTGTTTTTAATTTTGACATCTCTTCATTTTTAATTTTTAATTTTTGACTTTTATTTTAGAGATGTGCGGCTTATCTTTGTGTTTTATCAGAATTCACTGAAGAAGATCCAGACGGGAAGATCAAAACGTATGAAATTTTGTTCAACATAATTACAATAAAGTACATGAAGACCTAAGTACATTGCTCGTAACGCCTTAATGTTATTTCATTCAATATATCGTATAAGTTTTCTCTTCTTTTTTTTTTTTTTTTATCGTAGTGCTTCTCTCTCACTTTCGACGTGTGTCGCGAACCTACATAATTATGTATTTCTTGTATATGTGTTATCGTTCTGTGTGCAATGGTGTATAGAGTGCAGGGGGAAGGCACTTCCGCTGTTTTTTAAGCCGACGTCATACCGAAAGCGCTCCGGCATCGCATCTCTCGCTTCTTCCTCTTCTTCTTCATTATCATCGTCGTTATATCCGTACAACAAGACGAGCTACGCTAATATTCCTTAAAAAAGAATATTCTCTCTTCTATAGTAAAATATATAACGTTCCCTCTTATTTATGGAAGTAGTGCCACACTTTTGTAGCTTCGCGACAAAATCACAGTGTTAAAGAAACAATCCTCTCTCTCTCTTTCGCTGCGATTGCAACGATCGATCGCGTCGAGACGCGATTCCGGACGCACTCTCGGTGCGATTTTTTTTTTTTTTTTTTTTTTAAACATATATAATTTGTAGACATCAAGTTGAGGAACCCTAAAAAGTCCATAGTCGGGTAATAGGTTATCTTATTTTTTTAGGCTCGATTCTCTTTCTCGTCGACTCTCACTATTCGCGATCCGAAACGCCACGCAGGGCGCCGGAACATTTGTCGCCGAATTCCCTCGGCTTTCCCAAAGACCGTTAAAGACCGCGCATCGTTCCCGTGCCCTTTAGCGCCAATGACGTCACGTGTAATGCCACGACGTTACGTAATGACGTCATGCACCGAGGAGATATCAAAGTCGTTCCGCGTCGATCGCGAGCGATTGATAGCGCGATCTTGATGTTGTCCTAGGATTTGAACTTTTGCGGCACGCGATGCGATTCTTCGTGCTGACACGCGAGCGTCGCAAAAATTCCTTGATTTCTAAATCACAACTTGGTCAACTTCTGGCGCATTTTTCAAGTGCAAAAGAAGCATCGAGTGCCGCGGAGTTTGGTTCGCAAATTGCCCCTTGCAACAGGAAACAAGACGCTCGCGACTAACGCGGAACGTCCTCTTTTTTCAGGTTAACGCCATACAAAAGGCACTGAAGGGGCTGATCTTACTTTATGCTCCAGTGCCACGCGCATGCGAGAATTAGTTGTGCGCGTGTTGTATATATACATATATAATAAGTGTAATACATTACATATTATCACAAAGAATCGCCCGCAGCGCGTTCGTCGTTAAGGCTAGAAACAATTTCTTCCCCCGGGACGACACGAGAGCGGTTTCGATAAAATTCACTTCCCTTTGTTGTTTCGCCAATGCAAAACAACAATGACTGACTTCAACGGTTTTTTTCTCGCGTGACGTTCATTATGGAAGACCATGGTAGACCCTCGAGGATCTCCTCGATTTCTGACTCTAAAGCGGTGATTTATAAGTTTTACCAGGATTTGTAGACGAACTTTTTCATCCCCAAAGAAAAAACTTGTACGGCAATTACAAGTCAAAATTAAAAATCTTTAATTGTACTTAAAAAAAAGAGTAATTCTTACAATAAAATTACAAATATTAGTAAGTCAAGAGTGCATAAAATCGTACACTGATGTACGATTACGTAAAATAGAGAGGAACAAATATTTCTATAAATTTGAATTAAAATCTAGTATTGACGTATAAATAGTGCGTCCTATAAAGTATATATATAAAAATATATATATATAAACCAACTAAATTAACCTAAATTAAATATCATAAGTAAGATAATATTTACACAAAACAATTACTTGTCCTTCTTTCTGACTTCTCTAACATCTGAGACATCAAAATAAATTATTGCAAATTTAAATCAACATATAAAAAAACTTACTAGTTAAGAAATCAAATTTTATCTAAAATTGTAGATCTGAATTCATCTATTTCGACAAAATTAAATTAGAACAAACAAGTAATGCCCCAAATTTCCTTAAATAGGATTTCCAATTAAAGTTGGATGTTTTTTCAAGATTAAGATTAAAAGAAAATTGTCTCGATGTTCGTGCATGATTAAAATCGCCACTCTAGAATCATTAAAAAAAAAAAAATGACTTGTTTCTAGTCTTGTGCGTTTCTTTTAAAAGTGACACTGAGACCCCTCGGAAGAAGTTGTTTCTATATGTCGCGGAAGAACCGGAAGAATTGAGAAAATACACGTTTCCTTCATTTTATTCGCATCCTTCGGTTTTGTCAATTTTGAAGAAAAACACACGAAATCAATTTCTCGAGCGATTGCAATTCGCCACGTCGCGATCAGGACCTCGGAAGGATGGAGATTAAAATTAGATCTCTACGATTTGGAAACAGGATGCGCCGCGTGAACGAAGGATCTCGCCGGAAGTAAATTTCACTTACCGTATCGTATAGCCGGAGATCCTCGGAAATATCTCACTTCGCTCTGTTCTTCCGCGCGTGTACACAAATTCCTACCGCCGTACAATTCGTTCGCTCGATTTTCGCGCAAAATTACGATACGACCAGCCGTTTCGCTTTATTCTCCTCACCACATACGTGTCAGCTAGTGTTCCCTCTCTCTTTTTCTCTCTCCATGTACATATGTTTGTATGTACACATTTATGTAACTCTAATACACACGACAAATATCTTTCAATTTCAATTTTTCATTTAATATTTATATAAAGAAACATATTATTTACAAACACATATATACATATACATTTACGTACATACATATATATATGTTTTCAGCTACGCGTCTCGACGTGAACAAACTTTCAAATCACTGGCAGACACGTGAATGAGTGTGGACGCGCGGAAGAGAAAAAAGTAGATTCCCCTCTCTTTGTTTTATGCAAATGCGCGCGTTCTCGTTTTTTTAATATATGTATATTTTCTCGCAGACTTTCGCGCTCTCGCGCGCAAAACAACCACTTTTTTCTCCCCGCTCGCATACATATGTACGCACGAGTTAATAAAAATATACGCAGTGTGTCTATTATATATATATTGTATATATATGTATATAAGTCGTGTAAGTGTATCTTAGGTGTAATGTTTGTGCGGTCGTGTGTGCCACGATGCGCATGTGAACTCGTTTCTTTTTTTTTCCTCGCGACGGGGCGATCGACGAGACGTTTTTTCTTCTCCCTGTCTCGCCACCCCCGCGGTTAGACCGATCATTTTTTCTTCCTCCTCTCTTTTTTCTTTTTTTTTCCACGTTAAATGCATCCGCGCGGACTTGCCGTAGTTTTCTCTCTCTCTTTCATTTTTTTTCTATTTTTTTTTTTGTTTTTAGTTCATCTCTTTCTCCGCATTTTTTTCTCATACGGCTAAATGCATAAGCTCGTAGGTCGCAATTGACGAAGTTCACCGTATGCAACAGACTCCCCCGAATTGAATCCACCGTAAGAAACGTAACAGCACGTTGTGTCCGAGCACGCTTAAACGCTTAAATATACATAGACGTTACACGCTAAAACGCAAAAAAACAAATAACGACTACATCCTAAACTATCTACGCGTAGGACAATTAAAGAACCCGCCGGGAAGTGTCGCGTTTCCCGGCGCGGATCTGTACTCGTTGATGTGCAAGGTGTGTTTACTAGGAAACATACGTTAGATCCCAGGCGTAATATTCTTTAATCTTTTACACTTCGAAAAGACAAGTCGAAATTAATAAAATTTTTAAAAACAATCTTCGTTTACAACATTACAACAAATATATCACGCGACGCGAGGGCCTCGTACATACAAACGGAAATATACTATCGACGTAACGAAGAAAAAACAGCTTTCTCAAGTAGCTAATTCGCGCGATTTTATTTCGCGCGTGTAAAACGAGAAACTAAAATTTCGAATCTATCACTAAAATTTCGAATCTATCACTACGCACCATCATAATCTGTAAATAAATTATGACTTGTTTCAGACATCGCGATTATAGAATTCGTTTGTAAATTATAATTAATTTTTAATTGTAAGAACTCTGAATCGCGAACGTTAATTAATGCTTATGGACTTAAAGGCAAGTTATCGCACATAACGTGACATAGGCCAAGTGTCGTTTTCGTCTTCCTTGTAGCGGACGTTACACGTTAAAATTTTGGACGAATATGGCTACAACATATTAAAAAAAAAAAAAAAATCAAAAATTCATGTAGTCTCCGAAAATAAGAATATTGCGGCGCCGAATTCGCGGCGCGAAAGTTGACTTATTTACAAATTTGTCTTATCGAAAAAAAAAAAAAAGAAAACAGAAACAAACAAAACGGAATCACGCAACGACACATAACACATTTCATAGATCTCTGCAATGAAACAACGCTAATTATTTTGACTCTAAAAGTTAAACTATTTCTATACATATAAAATATAAGACACAAATATCGCAGTTAACTCTAAAAAAAAACAAAAAAATTACATAATAAAATAGGTGATTGTGATAAAATACGCGACTTAAATCTGTGCGGCATCGAGGCCACGTTCGAAGTTTTGCGGATTCTCTGTATCTCCGTTTTTTCGAATGCGGTCTTTGACTGGCAAGGCGTTCCGAATTTTTATCTCAAACCCGAAACGAAAATCGGAACGATAGTCACGTCTCCCGTAGTCATTCGAGTAAATGTAAGGTAATGCGATAGGAAAAAACTCCCGTGTACTTCCTTGCGTTCTGCTTAACCGTTTTTCCCCGTTTTTGCAGTTGCACGCTCGAAAAACTCTTTCTCCAAATGTAACCGGGTCAATAAGGCACTGTTCACTGACAATGTCTGACTAGAAAATGAATCTATTTTCGGAACTAAATTTTGTCTTATAGCATCTTCTCAACCCTCTCCCTCCCACTCGTCTCTCGCAGTCGCTCAGCTAAAAACTTTCCCTCTCGCGAACGAGGACCGATTCTCCGAGCATCAGCAATGGAGATTAATCATAGAACAGCACTTTCGTATCTCTCTCTCCCGTCTTTCTAATTGACAAACCGAAAACCTTTTAGCAACATTTGAATAAATTAAAGCTGACAAATTGCAATTCGATACTTTGACAATTCACAATCGATTGTATATACAACGTTACTTTATTTTATTTTATTTTATTTTTTTTATCACAGCGAATCGAAAAATCAACAGCATATACACGAGGGAGGGAAAAGGGAGCTTATCCCGCGAACTGCATAGTTCGCGATTCTTGAAAAATATAACATTCTAGGAGTAATTCCCATATCTATTTACGACTAAAAACTAAAAACTATGTCAAATGTTTCGTTCGATATATTCGTATTTACCATCTAAAAATATTCGTTTAGATTAATTGTAAATTCTTTCCATGTATCTTCCCTTTTAATCTGGAAAAATAAGATGCACATCGCGATTGTAAATTTGCGCGGCGATATATGTAATATCGCGAAACTCTACTCGGAGGGGAGGGGGGAACGTAATAAATTTATTACGCGATCTGGGAAAATAAATTTTTCCCTTCCCCAGGATTTTCATGCGCGCGCGCGTATAATCGCAAAAAATGATAGAATTTATCTAAAAAATATTCCACTGCGGCGAATATATCGGGAGTGGCAATTGTGTGCCGCAGAATCGTTCGCTCGTTACCGCGAGGGAGAAAACGGAAGGGGCTCACAAGAAGGAACAGCACGCTCGCGAGAAAAAACGAGCCCACCCACCCTGCCGACGGACAAGGATCTTTAGGACGTCTTCATCTTCTTGTACGGTTGCATGATCACGCCGGAACTCACGGGAATCGCCACTTGCGGCTGCGCCGCTATCGTCGCCGGATTGCCAATCTGCGGTATCTGCGGAACGCCCGGCACACCCGCGGCCGCTACCCCGGGCACGCTGGCTACACCGGGCAAAACGGCGTACGGGTTCTGGACGTAAGGATTGGTTTGTACGGTCGCGGCGCCCGGCACGGACGATATCGACTGCATGTACGGATTCGGTAGGATCTGCTGTCTAATCAGAGTGTACGGATTTATCGGGGTCGCGGTGGGCGGCGGTCTTGTGGAGTACGCCAGGATGCCTGCGGACAAAGGTGAGGTCAGCGCGCCCGGGATACTGGCTAGACTCGGGATGACAGGTCTGGGAGTCGCCGCGGTGGCTTGCAGACCGGCGGGATTCCCAGCGGCAGCCGCAGCGGCTGGATTCACCAGGTTCTGTTTGTTCAGAGCGACGCCGGTGTAATTAAGCGCGGCGAGTTGACCGATGCCGTAAGACTGGGACGCCTGCGAGAGCTTGATGGCCTTGGCGTAGTTCTTCTGAGCGACTTCTTTCGCGATAGTTGCGGGATCGAGATGCGCCGGCAATCCGGACGTCATTCCGAGGCTATTTAGCATGTTCAGACCCGCCATACTAGAGGCGGTGTTGTAATTAGCCATGGAAGTCATGTTCGTTATCGGCGACATATTCGCCATGGAGGCCATAGAGGCCATCGAGGCCATGCTCACTACGCCTGGCATTGATGTCAGGCCGGCCATCGAGGCCATCGAGGTCAACGGACTCATCGCTGGTGGCAGTGCCAATTGATGAGTAATCTGCTGCTGCTGTTGCGTGTGTTGTTGTACCTGCTGTTGCTGCTGCTGCTGCTGTTGTTGCTGTTGCTGCTGTTGCAACGACGTCGGACTTGAGTGATTCAATTCGGGGGAGTTACGCGCGTTTTCGGCATCGTGATTTTGCGTGGCAACCGGCTGCTTGTTATTGCCGTTACTACTGTTACTGTTATTGTCAGCGGTCGGAGGTGGCGGCGGCGGATTGTTGCAGGGATCCATCAGCACGCCATTGTTGGCGTCGGCGCAGTTATTGACTGTGGCGCCAGCGGCTCCCTGGGAGGAGGAGGACTGCACCACCATCGCGTGGTGATTGCTTTGCACGTTCGGGGGTTGCACGACCGATTGGTTAGAGGTTTGGGTGGGTAGGGGTGGTGTTCCAGTGTACTCACATGACACAGGCACGAAGGGCTGCTGTAGCTGCATTAACTGCTGATAGGTCGTCGCACCGGTAGGCTGATAGACCGGCACGCCGGACTTGTCGGCCGCCGGTCGTTTATACGGAACCATCCCTGGGAAGGCCTGCAAAAAGAATCGCCAAGACGTTTACGATTAATACGAGCGAATTGACGCGAGCGGCGTCGGCCGCCAGAGGAGCGGAAGCTTCCGACGAAAAGCCTCGACTCCGTTACGATCGGGAAAAGGTACGAGATATTGTTCTCTTTTGCGTGCGCTCATAGGTTCTCTTGATCCAGCCGTGCAGGGGACGTCGGGTTTAACGGTTGCCGCGACGAAATGGCCAACAGGCTAACTTCTTTCGTCCGACAATCAAAAATCTTAATTGTAGCAAGCTAATACCGTAAGTCAAGCCGTTGTCGTGTGCTCGTCAGAGCGATTATTTATTTCGTCCCGGCGAAACAACGACGCAAGCTTTCGTATTGCGAACGTATCTTCGTCTAAGCGATATCGTCGTTGTTTTCCGGCAGGGTGTAACAATCGCTCCGATATAATCGGCCACACCGACAACGTTTCGCAACCATTCTCGCGAGGATCGATAATAAACAAACTCGAAAAGAATTTTATCAGTGTTTTTCACTGCAAGAAAAAATTGAAATTGCCGTGGAAAAAATGTGTCAAAAACGAATCGATACGCGCGGAAAAAGCAAATCGCAGCCATTATGAGAATTATGATTCAGTGGTTTAGATTCTGCACTTACAAAGTTCTCGTAGTAGAACGACCCGACAGACTTCATGTCCATCTGCAACAAAGACAGGATCGGTTTCAACTAATTTCGAGGACGAGGCGCGTTACGTCTGTATAATTGGATTTTCGAGACGGGAAAAACAAGAGAGGGGGAGGGGAGTCGTGTCTCCAAAAGAAACGGGAGGAGAAAAAGACAAGTAAAACACACAAGTGGAAGTATAAGGGGGTCGTTGGATCGTGGTAGTTGTGTAAAAGTTGTGCCGATGACGCAGCTTGCGGCGACGTTCCCAAACGACGACGTTTCGTTGTTGGATAACTGCAAAATTGTTTTGTTCGTTCGTTCGTTCGTACGTTCTTTCTTTCTTTCTTTTGCACTTTTCCTCTGTTTCTAATACCAGGAGCGTATCAGAAAGACCAGCCATTGTTAGTATCGAGGACCGTGCGCGGCTCGATTAAAGAGAGACCGTCACCCGATATTAACAAACGATCAAAAAACACCACTCGGGTTAGAAAAAAAAACTGCACTGTCGCTTTTTTCCTATTTCATATAAAAAAAAAAAAAAAATTGTTGCGAGAAGTAAGGAATAAGAGATCGCGCGCTGCAATAATTTGGCCGATGCTAATGTCTGATTTTTCAAAAAAGCTCTTCGCTTCCGTTCTCGCGAAAGAAATGCGAAATGAAACTTTCTTCTCTTTGCGAGTAAAATATGAAGAAAGAGAAAAAGAGAAAGAGATAGTGAGAGACAAACCGAGAGGAAAAGAAACGAAAACAGAAAAGTGGAGCGCAAAAGAGAAACAATCGACAAGAGATGTTAATAAATAAATAAATAAATAAATAAAAAAAAAAAAAATAAAAAAAAATAAAAAGATAATCGCGACAACGCGAAACGAGAATTACATAAACACGAAATTCGCGAAAGCTGATAGGCTTGCTTGCAGAATGTGAATACGGGCTGTAGTGAGAGCGGGGGGGGGGAGGGCGGCACTTTGATAAAGTCACCTGCCACAAACGCGTGCGCAACAAAGAGAGAAGAGGGGTCGGACAGCGGAGGACGAGGAAAGGAAGAGGGAGAGAAAGCCAAATCAAAGTCTCTATTCGTGAGGGTGTAACACGTCCGAGTTAGAAGCTGCGTAGACGAGATGCAGAAGCTCAGAAAGCTGATAGTGAAACGGCCGGGGGTGGAAACATATTGTGTGTCACACACAGCGGCACAGATACATGTTATGTATATATTTGCGTGTTTAACACGTGTTTATACTCGCGGTTGATTCACCGAGGGACTCTCCTCTCTCGGAGAACTCACGGAGGAGTCGTAAACGCGACGCACGGATGCGTGTTACGATGTCCTAGAGAGGTGTGCGACGCTTGCGCGCTCGAGCTTTTCTCAATTGTGCGCGGCGACTCGCTCGTCGCTTTGATCACACGCCGTCTCGCGCGACTAAAAGGGAGAAAACAAAATACGTAATTGCGAAATGTCGCCAGTAAGCGCGAAAGCGAACAAGCGTCTCTCGTTGCGGTCTGAGTTTGAAAATATGCAATTACGATAACGCCGAGAGGTTTTAGAACTTCTTGAAATTAATAGCGTCGAAAAATTACATTAAAATATCGTGTTACAGAAACGAACAGAGAAACAAATTCAGACAAAATGCTGTATAAAATTTGAGAAGCGGTGTTGTGTGTTTTATTGTTTGATCGATTTCGTTTCCTTTAGCTAAAAATTTTGGAAATTACGCGCAAAAACTCTCGTGCGTGCCAATTTAATTCTTTTTCGCTTCTTTTTATTCGCGTTGGAAAAAAAAAAAAAAACATGAACTTCCAGATTCAACGAAGAAACCATCCGTAATTCCCGTATCTTGTAACGCGTACACAGCGTGTGCGTACAACGAAAATCCATTCTCGTTTCCGCGGCATTATTGCACTTTCGAATTTTTGTTCCGGGACGCACACACATATACATGTATATATCTCTCTCGATATATGCATTTTTGTAGTAAGAGTTCGCGCGCTTTATGAATTTATATGAATTCTCTCTGTGCCAGGGGCATTTTTCTTTTCCTCTATCTCGCGTACTTGAAAACTCCGGAAATACCGAAAATATCGAGAAGTTATGCGCGCGCTTTTCGAAGAAAAAACCTCCACCTATTTGTACAGCGAAAATCCATTCTCCTTCTGACGCTCGAAGTTAGAAAGTTGCACACGAATAAAATCACGTCTCGAGCCCAAGCAAGCGAGTCTGTCGATCGCGAGTCTTTGGATTCTGATTGACGAGCGACGGAGAGAGACAAAGAGAAAGAGCGAGATATGTATGTAACGTACATAGAAAAAAAAAGAAACAAAAAAACAGAGATGTGAAAGAAGATAGTATTTAAAAGAAAAAAATCATAATAGTAATTAGCGAGTGTATGTAAGCGATCTACAGTGCTCTTTAGCAAATTTCGACGTGACTCTAAAAAAAATCGAAGACGGAAAAAGCTGTCTCGCGAAACGGCGACATCCTCGAAACGCGTCGCGTGCGACACGGAGTCCGTTCGACGATCCTCCGCGTTAAACAAAACAAAACAAAAAAAAAAAACAAACAAAAAAGAAAAAAGTGCGAAGAAACTTCGGTCATCGTCCGGAGCGTCGAGGGGATGACGTTTCATGTCCACCATCACCTCGGTAGTCGCTTAAGCACAACATGCATCATCGGCGCAAGCTCAGAATTTACACAGATCTAACGCTCCGTAGACGCAGCACCAAAACAGTATGCGGCATTCCGCGGCATACCGCGCCTTCAGGGGCCTCACGACTCGCCCTCCTTTTTATTTTTCATTTACTCTCTTTTTTTTTCGTTCTCTCGTGAGGGGATCCTGACGTACGGAGATTAGAGTCGGCAGTTTCCTCACCGAGCTCGCATCAAAGCACGCGCGCATTTTTCAACGATTCTACAATTGTTTACTAAAGATAATAACAGCTGATTTTTTTCATTATAAAATTTTAACAAAGTGTCACAATTTCAATGTTTATTTTTTAATTTAAAATAATAATCTTTTTGTTAGAAAGCAAATAATTTACTTACAAAGTACAAGAGATGTGACAACGTAAATTTAAGTATAATGCGAGCATGTTTCGAAACGTAAGCAAAGCCGACGAGTGGATACCGATCGCGATGAAGGCAAAAACCCACCTTTCATCCGATCGCGAGTCCACGAATTTCATCGGCCGAGAAATCGCCAAGGGGAAAAAGGGATGAGTGTACGTTCAAATCATATTCGGTATTCTCGTCAGCCGCGTTTAACGCACGTCTTGACAAAATGCACAGTTTTGCGGAGATCGTCTCGGCAATGACAGAAACGTGGCTGACGATCGGAGAAAAAAAAAGGTAAGCGATCTATAAATACATTACGAGGCGTAAGCTCTGGTACAAACAACATTGCAACGAACGACAGTGGGAAGCAAAAAAATTAAGAGAAAACAAAGACAGAGTCTTTAGAATTTTTTACGCGGTTCGATTTTATTAAGACAAGGCCCGGTTTGTGTGTCACGCAAAACCAACACGAGAAAATCGTTGCGTTATTTCGAGAAATGCAACCCCTTCGGCACCAAGTTAGTTAATTTAGACAATTATTTTCGAAAAAGAAAATTTAGTTCAATTAACAATTTTTGTAATTAATTTTTAGTACCACGTTAATATTGAACTTCTCTCTGAGCAAATTGTATGAAAAAAATTTTAGCGTTGTACAAATTTTTTTCTGCAATATTTTGTAGTTCTTTGTTTTTGTGATGTGGTTTATGTTATCGCAAAGATTTCAGTTGTAAAATGCATCGCGATGTAAAAGTTTCCACGATGATCTGCGCACACACGACAGAGATTTCGGTAATGACACCAACACGTGGCATCGTCGGGCTCATCGAGATTTCAGCGACGGCACCGTGTGCGATCGCCGATATGGTGTCCAGTGTGTGCTTTAATCACGACGGGACATACACGACGTCGCTAATGCCGAAAGGGAGATTTAACGCGCGAGCGATATATCTCGTATCGTTGCGGGTTTAAATACACGCGTCGCGCCGGTCGGATTATTCCGCCCGACCGGAGAATCTTCGTTTCTCGAGTAAAAAAAAACCAAAATAAAAAAAACAAACAGCGGAACTCTTTTTTGTTAAAAATAAAAATGAAAGACAGGAGCTAGAGCTCTAAGCGCGCTCGGCAGTGTATTCACAATCGCAGTAAACTGTAACTCGTAACTTAAACATACGACACTACAGTGGGGAAATATCTCCGGAAAATGGCCTGAACGCGCCGCCGTTTTCGCGGTCGCCTCTGAACTTTACCGCGTCGCGAAATCGCGGCATTACTCATAGCAATGCGCGGCCGCGGTCGTTTGCGCGGGCGTTAGACGTACGCTCCGGACCTCTCTCTCTCTCTCTCTCTCTCTCTCCGTTTGGAAAGTTTGTCCCGATCGAGCACGAAAGCTGCGGGCAAGTACGAGGCAAACACCAGTTTGGAAATCTACGAGATTAGCGTGAGATTATATCCGACTGCGCTAACGACTAGTTTCTTGCGTCTCGCTTAACGACGTTGGAAATTTGCCAAATAGCGCGATCGCGTTAAACCGACTCGATAAATTCGACTAACTATCGTCACGATATACGTAATCGCGTGGTCGTGTACGAAATGTCAATGCGACTTACGAGACGCAATGCAAGTGTCTCCCAAATTAATTAATTTAAATTAAATTTTTCTTCTCTCGTGAATGTCGCAGATTTTTTTTAACTTTTCCGAAATTAAGGCCATTTTACCGGAGCCCCGGCTACGATAAAAGGAAAGTGTACTTCATGCATAAGCCGTGGTACCATTAGCAGATCATCATTGGAGTCGCGCATCCGCTTCTTGCCGAGCTCGATGCTCGCCATACCGGCGCTCTGAAGTCCTCCGGGCATCGCAGTTGCCGGTACTCCTGACACTCCGCCAGCCAACGCGCCCATTCCCGTCACGTTCGTCGGCATCGTCGCCGTCTGCATTTTGGGTTTTGTTTCCGCATTTTATTTAGTTTTTTATTTTATAGTTTTTTATTTTTTTTTTCATTTTCACACATTGCGTGTGTTCCGTTTTCATTTCCCAATTCCACGTTTTTTTTTCGATCCGTCCGTTTTTATGCGTGTGTGTGTGAACAGATTTTCGTTTTTTTTTATGGGTTCCCCGTGCATCGCCGTGCGTCGTCGATCACATCCGTTTTCGGCATTCCCGAGAAGTTCCCAGTCCCGGAGATATTATGTTTCATGCGTTAGCAGATTTACACATGTTTTTATTATGTATCGTTGGACGGTGGTATAGCGGCATACATTTGTTTGTCGTATTTCGGCGTATTTTTATGCGTGCGATGGTGTCGGTCGATCGTGCGTATATTATTTTTTTTTTTTTTTTTTGCGTTGGTTTTGATTATTTACGTTGATATATAGTTTTTTTTGTTCCGTGTTGGCAATATTTCGCAGGCGTTAATTGGCAGGTAGCGAAGCGCACGAAGGTATTGTCAGCAAGCATGTAGAAGCATCGTCAGGCGGAAGAGGGCAAGATAAAAATCAAAAAAAGAAAAACAGACCAGTTGAGGCTAAGGCAAGAAACGACAGTCGCGATATGGTTTTCTTTTTTTTGGTTTTTTTTTTTGATTTTTTATATAAAAAAGAAAGAACTTGTAATTTTTCTCGTTGTGCGCGCGTATGCGCGTAGAATGTACGCGACACATTCGCGAGTTTTCTATCGTCACCCTTTTTTTTCTCGATTTGTCGGCACGTGCGCGCACAAACGCACGCTTATACGCGCGCACACGCACAATTACCCGAATTTACGGCTTACGATATTTTTGCGTAAGCGCGATTGCGCGTAAGACGACACGCGCGTAATACCCGTCAAGTGTTAATGCACCGCTCGAGTTACTCGCACGCGCGCATCCAAAGTAACGTAATTGCTCTCATTCGTCATGCCGCGCCACGGGTTCTCTTCCCGTTCCACATATTTGCACTTCTTTCCTCTTTCCATATACGCAGCAATGAAAAAGCGCAGCAAAAAAGCGCTCTTTTAAATGATCCAGAGTGCGAGTGAAAAAACGCAAGTAAAATTAAAAATTTTTAATACGATTTTTCGTTACTCTCTCGAATGTAGTTTCAACATGTTCTCGCATACGTGTGCAATTACGCGCGAGCGGGAACTCGTGCAAGTCGGGAAACGCGTTTCGCTCGGATCACGCGCGATCGCGCGAGATTTCTCTCTCGTCCGATAAACGCGATCGTGCGCCGAAAAACTTTGCGTTCGAGAAAATTTCGGAAAACCATTTTTTTTTTTTTTTTTCAGTAACAAGCTTTTTAGAATTTCCGTAACCGAACGTTTTGTTTTCTTTCTCTCGCTACGCGAGTCTCAAATTACCGGTGGAATCGAGAACTCGCCCGAGACACGCGCGAGCAAATAAATATAGAAGTTCATTGCGCTCTCGCTCGTTTTCCGCTACCGCGTTTATCGGGCGTTTTTTTTTTTCGATCGCGTTACTCTCTTTTTGAATGCAGCAACACGATGAACACAAAAGTTTTCTATGAGAAAATTACAAAAACACATCACCGATTAATGGCAATAATAATAATAACAATAATTATAATTATAAATAATAATGGTATGAGAGATAATATTCATAAAAAAGTAATCAATAATAATAAGAATCGTAGCACGTTAGGTGGAACCACGTAGCTGGCATCAGCGTCAGTCTGTGAGCTAACAGGCACTAATTTGTCTTTTATTCTGATCGACGATTTGGGGGATGGGGAAGAAAAACAGAGATAGAAGAAAGAAGTGACGCGTCTACGTGTGTGGAGCAACGTTGTCTCTACGACGACTAGTGTAAAAAACAAAAAGCGCAAATTTTAACTATCATTGAAGAACAAATAAGACAAAAACAAAAAGAAATCAGAATCGGACGTAGAGCGGGGGAAGAGGTACGTAGATGGGGAGACGCGTGGTACGAAAGAGAACCGGTCCCACTTGATCGTCCATCGACATCGGGCATTCGGCTGGCGTTTCTGACTGCGGCAACACCTGCAATAATCGAGGCAACTCTCTCGAAATTTATTAGTTTTTTTTTTTTTTTTTTTTTTTTTTTTTTTTTTTTTTTTTTTTTTTTGTGTGTGAAATACATATATATAAAAATACACATACATATTATTATTATATACACCATAAGTGACATGACTCTTTGGCTTCCCGCTTCACTTTTCTCTCTCGCTTTGCGTTCCGGGTTACCATTTTCCGCTCTTCCCTTTCGGCGCGCCTTGTGAAAAGGGCGATCGAGAGAGAAAGAGAGAGAAAGAGAGAGGGAGAAAGATACAAGAGAGAGTCATCGTAACAGTTTCATATAATTATAATAAAATAATAATTGAGGAAGTGGGAAGAATCACAGAGAAATGCGTGCAAGAGACTGTACATGATTAAAAAAAGATCGAGAGAAGAGAGAAGCGTCTCTCCCTCCCTCAGAATCCCGGCTCTTCTTCCAGTGTTTCTATCTTTAACATCTGAAAAAATTGATGAAAAAGACATTGATTTTTTTTTAGTTCGTCGCTTAGATCAACACCATCTCTCGCCAATATCCAAGTGTTGCGTGTCTCGAACTCGCTGTTGTCGTCGGCATCTTTATTCGGGGATAACAAGATAAATTGTGTCTCGTGATCGTGTTTCTGTAGTTTCGTGTCTGTCCGTGTGCATGTGTGTGTGTGCGTGTGTGTGAATGTGCAATGTACGTGTGTGCATGCGCGTGTGTGTGTATTTACATGTGCTACGACGATTTTGTACTGTACAAATCGAGAGAACGCGCGAGCCGCTTCTGTTCGCGGCCCGCGCGCGTGTCGTATACATATGCGGATTTCAAAGTGGTGCAGATTCTCCGCACCTCTTCCGCGTGTATACTTGGAAACGCTTCGTGTCGTACACTTGAGACAAACATTCAGATACGGCATTGCCAATTCCGAAGAGTGCATTACGTCGCGATAATCAGCGTGGCCCTCGTTGGCGACAAATAATCCGAGTGTGTGAAAAGAACTCGTTTGTTAAAACAAAAAAATTAATATTAAGTCAATTGCAAAACTATGTTGAAGAATCGTGAAAACCAAATTCGTCACGTGTGTGTCACTTAATGGTTTTAAAATAATTTCGCAGTTCCGAAACGGTTCTCTTTTGCGGCTACCATCGACGAGCCACCTGAAGAGGCTGAACGAAGCGGCGAGAAAGGGAAGGGGGGAGAACCCCCGGTAAAACAAGCATTCTCCCGTATTCCGTGGCCGCGTTTTCGTTCTCTAAAAGATCCGCGTTGTTCCATAACCCCGAGGCAAATTTCGGACGGAGGTGATTCCGTCGGTACGCGGTATGCACCCTTGGGAAATTGAAAACCACTTTTAGAGAATGAGACTTCCCTGCCAACAAGCTGGTCTGCCGCAATCATCCATGTGAGACTTTTCCCTCCATTGTGTCCGGGTGTGGCTGCAGGTTCTTCCGCGCGACGTCGCCTGAAAGTCTTTCTCGCTCTTTCTCTCTCTTTTTTTTTTTTTTTTTTTTTTTTTTTCTCCTTTTCTATTCTCCCCGGACAATGAACACGCTCGTATTCCGGAGACGAGCTCGCAAATCGAGGCTACGATGATCGAGACTGCGGGAAAACGGGGTGCGTTCACCCCCCGCGCGCTGCTTACGAATATACTATTTACGAATAAGAATAATAATGCATCCGGGAAAAAAAAAAACGTCTAAAAATAGATACAGCCCGACCGGTTAATCCGCTCGTCTCGACGAACTCGTTAGGGCGAAACCCCTCCCCCCTCATTGACCCCCGACCGGTCGTGACAATTTTTACGACCGCGATTAATCATCCTCAATTTAATTGAAATAATAACGAAGATAACAAACGACAAGGAGATGTCCGATCGAAAGCGCGAGTTTCTTTCAGGAAGAGAAAACGGGCCAAGAGCGGTCGGAGGACAACGGCGGAGAAACGGTTTCCTAATTTAGATCCTGCTTTAATGAGCGAGTCGCGAGCAAACGAGTACGCCGCTAACGATCATCTCTCCGTGTCGTTTCCGGAGCTACGGAAATATACGCGCGAAGGATCGTCGTTGTTGCTGATCAATGCCGTCCGCGAAAGTCGCGGCGTTTATTGACTTTGTTCTTTTTTTTTTTTGTTTTTGGTCGAGAGACAGATTTGACCAACGGAAGTGGACAACGACATTTCATTCGCCTTGGCCCACACACCTCCCAACAAACCCGTCGTATTTCTATTCGTATTTTTATCTCTTTTACTTGACTTTTTTCTTTTTTTTTTTTGTTTTTTTGTTTTTTTTCGCTGTCTTCTATTGTAACAGACTTTCGGGGGACTCTTAGTGTAGCGTTTTTGTGTTGGGGCAGCAAAACAGCAGCGGGGGTTGAATAGCCGGGTTTCGTGCAGCACAGCTTGTCAGCAGGGTTGTGTACGTGTCATTCGATAAAAGATATCTCTTCTCAACTACATCTTATTTACAAGGACGTAATCCACGCTCCGTTTCCGCGTCGCGACTCGGCTCGACGAAAATTCGATCAACATATTTATTTGCAATTCGCAAATGTAAATATTACAACAAGTGTGTAATCACAGCGAGGCGAGAGGAGCGCGCGCGTATGTGCGAAAAACAATTTTGTGCGAAATTAATTGCTTTGAAACGTTGACAAAAATTGTTGTCGATAACGCGAAGATCCGGTTCTTCCGGTCTGAGAGGAAACGGAGCGTGAACACAGCTGCGAAAGTATCTGTATTTATTATGACCTAGGTACCGACAGGTGATTGGTGTATTGCAACTAGTTCTTTGCACCTGGGTAGCTGCGATAGGCTGCTAGAAAGAGAGAAATAGAAAACAGTGGTGTTTTGGTGATGTTAACAAGAATTTTGCCTCGTGTACTACTCGCTACACACTACAGAAACGGCTGAACATCATACAGGAGATTTAAAATGTGGACGAACACAAAAGCGACAAACATGAGGAAAAGGGACGAGAACTATACGGTTCGTTGGGAACCAAAAACCAAGTAGTCCAAAATGGTTGCACTGTAAGAAAGTTCAGGACGTAATCGGGATGTTTTCTGAGATAAAGGAGAAAGAGGTTTTTCCAGAAGAAATGTATCACTACGATAGCTACGTAAGAGAAATAATATCTCGCGCGTTTCTCTCCCCCAATTGTCTAAGAAGAGATCTCTAAAATTTTAAAAATAAAAACAAAACAAACATTCGCACAAAAAGTAGTCGATTATTGTAATTTCACAAAGTATATAACAATACCGCAGGATTATTGTTTCACATTTTATACGTATAGAATATTATAATATCAAATAAATAAATAAATAAAATAAATATTCAATGTTAAATAAATATTTAATTATTATTTTATATATTATTAAATCGACAGCGTGTCAGCTTTAAAATTCAGTTTTATTTCACGGCTTGTATATGAAATAATATAGCGATTTATCGTATTCCTAACGTAGCTGTCGTATAATACGAGCGCTGCGCAACAATTGGCCAATATTATTACCTCATCGTTTAATCCGTCCTCGCCCGTGCGCGCGATAACGTCGCGTGCGGAGATATATCCGCAGATACAGATCGCGCGGCATGTGTCAACATTATGTAGAACTCGATACGTGTTCAACAGCGTGTGAAGCACGTAAAGGGACTGTCGCGATCAAGGGAGAAGCCCCGACGACGACGTATATACACTCGACGTAGATTGGCGAAAAGCAGCGCAGCAAAACGAAAAGCTCCTTTTCAACACACAAACCCAAGAAACTGAAAAAGAGGATGATGGCAAACGTGAAAGAAAACAGAAAGAGACTGTGAACACAGAAAAAGGAGCGAAAAGAGGGAGTAAAAGAAAGTCCGTAGTTGAAGGGATGAAGGAAAACCGATGACAAGAGGGGAGAAAGAGGGGATGGAAAAGGGGTTAAGCCGTGAAAGAAGGAAAGGGAACAATGTGCGGTCGAGGGGGACATGCGTGCACTTCGGGTCTTTTGTTCTCCGCAAGCGACATCTCCGCCTGCACAAAAGACTTTTCGAAAGTATCGCGAGGGAGAGAGTATCGATATTCTCTCCCTCGTTTGTTCGATTTTAGAAAAATTTTCGTTTACTCAGGCGCATTTCTTTGATAGAGAAAAGTACAGTGGGGGGGACGGTGACATAAATATATACTCCCCGGTAAATGGTCATTCGAGCGATGTGACATGAAACGGAAAGAGAGAAAGCGCAGATCGATAATCTAAAAGTAGAAACTTGAGCCAAGCAATCGATTCGGAGAAGTAAACGGTTCAAATAGGAAAAAAAAAGAATTGAAAAAAATGTGTAGAGCAATTTCTTTTCAAGCTTAATTAAGCGAAAGCGCGATTTGGTTTTTTCTTCACGTTCTTCGTTACGCTTAACTTAAACAGTGAGATTTTCGAGCTGTACATTCTAAAGTGAAGAATGGCGGAAATTTTGGCGGAACGTAGTTTCGGTGACATAGTCTCTCAATACGTACGCAAGCACACGACACATAAATTACAAAGCGTTCGAATAAGAATTGTATGGCGCATCGCAACACAATCAATTTGCTCATTTTTAAATAACAAAATGCTTTCGATTACGAAACGTTCAAATTAAATTATGTAATTTGTCTTAAAAAATTACTTTAATTAAAATTTATTCGAAGAAAACACGAGACAACACACATTTTTTTGATCGCGAGATGTCTACACTTTTTAGAACCGAGATTTGACAGATAATTCGTTGTACTGGCAGACGCATTGCAACAATAACGAAACTCGATGCCGCGCGGTGCGTTACACGTCCCCGTACATTTTCTCTTCAACGACAAGCGACATCAACACCACTGTACTTTATTATCGCAGCCCAAACAGTGAAAAAAAAAAAAAAGAAGGACAGAGCATATATCGGGCGCTACTTTACCCTTTCTTACATCGACCAATTTCCAGCGGAGATAATTAAGAAAAAAAAATTGAAAAAAAAAAGACGACACACTTGCATGAAGCACACGCCACATGGAACGATCTGCGAGGTTCGAGGCTGGAAAGAGGCGTAGAGGCAGAAAAAGAAGAGAAGTAGAAAAAAGATTATCAGTGTGTCATCGCTTGACCCATTAACGTCTCTCCGAAAGTTTTAAACGGTGTTCAACGGCACTGTGTGTACGTTGACAACTGTCGCAAAAATGTTTTCACAATCGCTGTGTTAAACTTCTACATTTTCTTACACTAACATACGTACACATTAAATATATATGTAATTTACACACGTTATTGTCTTTTGTCTGCTTTTGTGAAATAAGTGTAGTTGCAAAAAATTTACTTTTGTTTGATGCAAACGTTTGTTTTTAATGGGACAATTGTTGACAGAATGTGATATAAAAAAAAAATAAAAAAAATAAAAAAAAATAAAAAAAAATTGTCGGTGTTTTGACGACAGAAGAAAAACCCTAGTGTATTTTTCTTAAATTATAATGAATTTACATCGCGCTGCTACATTCTTCTTTCTCGCGCACACATTCTATTTCGGTAATAAGATAGAACTTCCGTCGCGCAATTCACCGACAATCAGAGAAACGGAGAAATAAAAACAAAAAGGGTCAGGTTTATACGCGTGATGAAGAAAAAACAGAAAGAGAAAACCCGATGTCGTTTAAGGAGCCAGAGGATATACGAGATGGTGGATTTCGCGTGAGAAAGGAAATACTGGACGAGGAGGTAACACCGGTCGTCAAAAGTCAGATCAGAAGGAAGTGTTTGGAAAAAGGAGAAAAAAAAATTGCAAACAAAAACCGGGGAAGAATGAACATGAATCGGGGAAGGGGGAGCAAGAACAAAACAGAAAAAAACGTAACTGTGTGTGACAAGAGTTAATGTTATAGAGAAGAAGAAGAAAGAAAACCATGTGAGAGAAATGGAAGTAATAAAAAAAACAAAAAAAAAGAAGGAAAGACAAAAGAAAAAGACAGAGAGATAGAGAGAGAGATAGATAGAGATAGAGAAAGAGAGAGAGAGAGAGAGAGAATGCATTACCGCAATGCTAGCCCGAGATTGTGCGGCCTTAATGTGGGCTTGAAGGTGCAGAGGGGGGTGGAAATAGCGGCAGGGGTCCCGATTGCATCGGCCCTTGACAGCGTCCATGCAGACCGTCACAGAGCCGTCCTCGTTCGCCTGCACCGTCTCGAGGGGGTGCGCAAACCGGCACTCCGTCTCGCCGCGTTTGCACGCCCCGCGTTGAAACTCGCGACATACCTACAGCAAGAGCGAACACGCATGGCATGGCACTCTATCTATGTGGGCGTAAGGGGTTTAAGAGGGGGCGGGGAGTGTCTAGAGGCTTCGGGGCTGGCAGAGCCGGGGGGGTTCGCAAAAGTCAGAGGGAGGATATCGGTCGATCAGGGAATAGGTGATGGGTGAGGCGATTGTTCAAACGCTCGCTGGCTCTTCTTCGATTACGATCGCGCATTACATCGCTCGATAGTTGCTTGGAGGGTGGTTGGATGTAAGGTGGATGTATGTACGTACAAAAGGAGAAAAACAGTTCAAACGGGAGAGGAAGAGATATGATCGCAATCGTACATATCCGCGTTTTTCTCTACTTTGTGTAACGCATGTAAAATTATGAAAAATAGCGCATCGTTGTTAGAACAATCAAATCACAGAGTAATTACAAAAACAGAATAAAACATGTGATGAAACTGTTATTGACATGTCATGAATTTTTTCTATTCGGGGAAAGTTCGTGACACGAATCGAACGTTTATAGGAAATTTCGGATCGATGTACGGGACACTACAGGTTGGCTGACCAATGAATCGGGGGGGAGAAAAAGGGAGGGAGAAGTACAGATTTTGAACAGCAGATACACGAAAACAATGGCGCGTTACAGAACGGGGAAAACTGTCTACTTTGGCGTGGACGAGCGGCGACCGTGGATACACGGTTGCGAAACACGCGAAGTCAATTAATGACCGGCTCGGTGGAGCAAACAGCTTCAAAGCGCGGCTGCGTCTTAATTTTACGGCGGCTCTTAAAAGCCGCGGTTTACCCCGTAAAAAAAAAAAAAAAAAAAGCAAACGAGATCCTTTGGAGTTCACGTCGTCGCACATTTCCTGTTTGTTGCGCGCAGTTACTTTGTAAATTAGCTCGGTAATTAAGCTCGAAAGCGCACGTAAATCAGAATCTGAATAAATCTTGTCTTAAAACGCCGGGCAAATTGCGGTTTGTATTTAATTCGAATAAATGTCAGAGCGATCGAAACACAACATGGCTTCTTCGTGACGGCGCGCGTGAAATTAGGAACGGAGAGACGATTTCGCAACGTGTGCATGCCACGGTTGACACCTGGCCGCATAGAGACTACTGCTAGGCTTTTAGTGTGTTTGGCAGCCACAGAGCTCGTGCCGAGAACTTTGGCGAGATGTATGTATCAGGCGGGTCTAATTTGTTCCTTTTGTATGTAATAAAGAAGAGGAAAAAAGGATTTCAAAAAGAGGTTAAGAATAAAACGTCGAAAAAGAGATAAGGGAAAAAGAAACGAGAGTTGATGTACACAGCTAGCAACTGGATCGAGTGATACGAAAGAGCGTTGTGAGTCTGTTTCGGGGGAGGCGTTAGAAAGAGCCAACCTGACATTCCCTTCTCTCTGTCAGCACTTTTGCTTCCTGGGCTTTTTTTTTCTTGTTCTGGCCGTTGGTACGCCGAGCTCGTCTTAGCACCGACTGTAGCGTCTCTCCGCGTTGCACTTCTCTTTTTTCCGTTTCCAAAACGCGCAAAAGCAATTTATGCCGACACACGCGCGAAATCCGTGTGGATAACGTGTAGCGCTCCGCAAAAATCGTCGCACTACAAAGAACAACGCGATTACTTTTTCGCTGGACAGACAGAAAGACAGAACGCGCAAGAGATTCGCTGATGCGAGACCGACTCTCGTATTACTTCGGACTAATTTTAGCGCCAACGGGAGAGACCGGTGCTTACCAACGCCCAGAAAAGGGAGAAATTAGATCGCTCTACTCTACTAATGGAGCTGAAATACCGTGTTCAAATCTGTCAAAGAGGCGTAGCACACGCCGTTACTCGGTGCACCCTCGCCCCGCCCAATGAGGTCGAGAAGGACAGTCAAAAGGGGTTGATATGGATGGCAGAAAGAGGGAAAGAGACAGAGAGAGAGAGATATATATATATAGAGAAAGAGAAATAGAGAGAGAGAGAGAGAGAGAGAGAGAAAGAGAAGACAAGGGGGTAATACGATAAATGCCTCCACGAGCATCCTCCGGTGTATTATCAATCGGGTTAATACGCGCACGCGTGTTAAAGGAAACTCTGCACATGCATCACGTACCATTCCCTGTGCATTTTCGCTGCAAATCCTCTCGTCGAGAGAAGTAGCAAACTCCATTACGATACTGGCGGTTTTGTTGTCGAGATTGTTTTTTTATTTCCACTGTGTAAAGATAATCGTTAAAACGACTTTCAAACTAACAAAAAAAAAAAAAAGAAATTATCTTTCCTGTAAATGTTGCAGAATTTAGTTCAACGAAGCTCAAAACGAAAAACTATACTCGCAGCCAATCAAATTGTTTCCTCGGCAGCGTTCGAGAGCGGCCGAGGACGGAAATACTTCTCTCAAAGTGAGACTCAGAGCTTTTCTAGAGTACCATGCACATTTATAAACGTTTAAAATCTACACACGTTGAAGCGCATTGTTTTCGGGTATTCGTCAGCATTCAATCAAAGTCGATTGCGCGTGTTTTCTATTTTTTTAAATTTTTCCCTCGCAAAAGACGCGCGCGGGGGTCGTTTGCGTTCAATGCGGCGGGATAATAAGCGCAACAACGCCGCGGGATTACAACACCGAGCGTCACTTCCGCGTGCGCGCGAAGTGTCGCTCGTCGTGTTTGCTTTACTTTCGTCTTCTGTGTTCGGGCGCGTTAATTCGAGAGCGCGCGCACTCGTGCGCTCGAGTGCGAACCGCGCGGGGTTAAAGTGCGCTTTCGACAAGCTGGGAAGCTCGTTAAGGAAATACGCACACAGAGACAGACATTATATGCGGTTAACAAGAGAGAGAGAGAAAGAGAGACACGCACGCGCGCACACACACACGCACATACACGCGCGCGCATATATACGCTCTGCGCACATATATGCAGACGACCACGAGCCGCGTGCAAAGACAAAAGACACACAGTGGCTTGTACAGAGATAGCTACAGAGAAAGAGTGTGTGTGCGTGTGTGTGTGTATATATATATGTGTGCATGTGAGTGTGTATTATTATCACGAGAATTGTTGCAAGACAGCACGGTTGACGCTAAACAAATGAGAGGCGAATAATCTTCTCTTTTGAGTTTTTTTAATTGACGGACGATCGGTCGCACAAAGTGGTGCGCAGAGTAAGTGTCAATTTCGCTCGAGAGAAAAATAAAACAGAAAAAAAAAAAGAAATTACAAACGACGTTTGAAAGAGAACAAAGCTCATACCCGAATAAACCCCCATCGCGCACATGTGATTAAATTCCGTTACCGCGCGTCGTTTCTCACGTAAGCGGTTTCAACGAAGAATATTCGAAGTAGTGGTTTTGCCGTCGAGCGAGGTGTTATTTTACACACAATCCGCGCGTTATAGATACAATTTTTTTCGTCGTGTACGTCGACGGATGATTTTCTCTCTCGGAAATTTTCTAAAACGCGCGAGCAAAGCAACGCTGAAAAGCGAAACGCCAGCGATATTACGTCGCGCGCATCGCTTTCGCGGAACACCCTTTCGCGGAAAAATTCGACATATTAAAGTAACGCTTTTTGTTTTAGCGCAACTATATAATAAAAGACGTGAAAAGAAACCTACGGTATCGCAAAAGCGCACACACAACACGCCTACAGCAGCTGCAAAATAAAAAAAAAAACTTCACGAAAGAAGAAGAACTTAAAATTCTCTAGAGAACTATGTACGTGTGTATGTGTGTGTGTGTATGTCGTGACAAATTGTGTGTGTGTATATGCGATTAATTCGCTTATGTAAATGTCTCTTGTGTGCATGTGTGTATAATAAATACGTAAATACGTATGCGAATATAAAATGCGCCAATAAATATCAAAAACTTGGCATGCGATCGCATAATGTAAAGCACCTCCTCCTAGCTGTAAAAGTAAACACATAAGTCGCCGCTTTATGTAAGAGACAATTAATAGAATTAGTAAATAAGTGTTTTTTTTCTTTTGTTTTACGACAGAACAAAATAAAGATACTCTGGCGCTGAAAAATGAGACACACACATGTATATATATCTCAAGTAATTTGTCAATATCTGTATACATATAAATATGTATGTAAATTGCCGCAAAGAAATTATATACTGCCGAGATACGTAACGTGAGATACGATATAAAGCTGTAAAGAGCGCATTAGCTTTGTGCAATTACGCCGAAGTCGGCTCGCGCACGTCAATTGCCATCGTCGGGAAGACGAACTTTTTTTCGCACGCGTCAAGATGAGATTCAAACTAGCGAACGAGATATCGTTCACAAAAAAAAAAAACCGCTGCTTTTCCTCCGCACCCGACGAGGGCATCGGCGTGACGCGGCCTATTAGCCAATGAAAAGTAAAAATGTATGCGTGTACGTTGCTACCGGAAATCAAATTGTTTTTCGGAAAAAAAAACGCAAAGGAGAGAGAAAACAAAATTCGCATAGGACAAAAATTATATCGATCAGGAAGAGGAAACAAAACAAAACAGAGGGACCACTATATAGTTAAGTGCCGGCCTGTGAAAAAGAAACGATATGTACAAAAAAAAAGAAAAAAAAACAAACACAGTCAGCTGCTCTGTCGGAATATATGAGTATGCTGGTGAGAGCGTGTACAGCACAAGAGAGGTTTGTTAACATCGAGTAAAAACAATTGAAATTAATGGACACCTACTACTCGTCATTCACTATAGTTCATTCGCTCTACTGCACGTTGGTGAATATCGCACGTAGTGTTGCGTTTTTTCTACGTGTGTTTTTCCCTGATTGGTCAAGCTCTTGGCGTAAAACGAAAGCAAGCTCGTGTATGATTGACTTTTCGATGTACAAAAAAAATAAAACAAAAAACGAATACTGCGAAAAAGTAGTAACAACGACCATTAAAAAAAAAAAACTACAAAAATAATGGGAAAAAAAAAAAAAAAAAAAAAAAACGTGGCGATTCACCAGAGATCTAACTTCGGCCAATCAAAGGTTAAGAATATTAATAATATTATGCTAGAAACAGCGAAAAATTCAAACGTGTTTATATATCGAGAGATATTAATAACATATTATATATATATATAAATATAAACAGGCAGCAAGCAATTAATTCAAAGAGCATTAATAACATATCGTCCGGGGGAGAGATGTAGATCTTGTGATCTTTCATTTTTCTCGCAGGTGCTGGGAGTACGGAAAAGATGTTTGAGAGAGGAGGGGGAGGGGCAAGGAGATGTCGAGATGCTTGTTTTTTTTTGTTTGTTTTTTTTTTTTTAACGGGATGAGTTTCGGAGAGAAATGGGCGAACTTGAATGTCGTCGTCGATATATGTAACGGACAGGAGTTAGCGACGAACGTAACGGTGCGTTCTCGCGCGTTTTATTTTATTACGCAGATTACTTGATTGATAGCCGATCACTAGCACAGTAGTCCCCGGTATCGAGTATCCTGTTCTCGAGAGAATATATACGCAAGAAACTATTTCTCATTGCAAGCGGAGTGCACTACGAAAAAAAAAAAAAGAAAAAAAACCAGGTCTAGATTTTCAAACAGAAAAGCAAGAAAAAAAAAGAGTGATACACAATTTTCTGAGCATACTTCGCGCAAAAGTTCGTTCAAAACGAGCAAAGGCAACGAAAATAAATAAAAAAATAAAAAAAAAAAGACAGAAAGAATTGATTAGAGTAAAAAAGAAAAAAATTAATATACGAGTAGACTAAGACATACAAAGCACACAAACTTTTTTTTAAAAATTATTTTTGGTCATTAAGTGAACTTGTAAAGAATCAATAAAACAGTCTGTGCATCGTTTTCAGTTTCAATTATATTTCTTTTATTTGAATTCATCATCATCATCAATCAATTTTCACGTGACCCGAACTCAGTGCAAGTCATCGTAAGTACATCACAAATAGGTATTGTTATGATTACTAATTATCATCGTTATTGTATGTTTACCAAATATTATAATAAGTATTACCGTAAGACCAATCGTAGTTAGTTTAATAAATCGATCATATACTTCCGACTTCTATCTGCAATAGTTTAATTAATTAAACGACATTACATTTTGCGTAATATATTCCTTATATTCTCTGGGTTTTTTTTTTTTCGTAAACGTTTTCCTTTACTTAATCGCAAGTACGTGAAATCGGTAATTATCTCGGATGAGGGGATATAGAGAGGGTGCTATCTTTTTCACTATAATGATGAGGGAGGAGGATGAAAGACGAGAGGAAGGGTGTGAAATAGGAATAGGTTTGGTGCAAGAATCCGAAATGTATAGAGGATTGTAAACCTAGTAAAAAAAAAAAAAAACTCGAAATTCGTAATTCGCACCGAAATGGAATTTTTGCTTCGCCCAGGCTGGAAATTTTCAGAGCGCGAAACCAAGTTTGTCTACGAACTTTCAGAGCGATCGAACTTATGCAACGCCTATTGATCGCCTACACGGAAAAAAAATTCTGCTATTATACGGCCAGCAAGAAAAATTTGTTTAGATCTACCGAATTTTTGTTTCAAAACGTTTTGCTGGCAAAAATCTCAATCAGGCTTAAAAAATTTTTCTTGCTGGCCATATAGTAACTAATTTCTTGCTATTCTAGGAAATCTTTTTTTTTTCCGTGGCGGATGACTCTAAATCCTCAGAAACAGAAAGACGAAACACCGTGGCGTGCCTTGAAACACGATTCAAAATCGTCGCGATCGAATCTGTTGCGATGAATTAAGTATATTATTAGCGAGGTGCATTTTCCTTCGCCCTCTCACCAAGATGTTTTTTGCGATACAAAATACAATTAATTAATTTATTTATTAATCCTACCTACTATATACACATATCACTATGTGCGTATGCATGGATGGACCGGCGCGTGTAAGCGTCATGTATCTGTATATGATTCTCTCCGCATACGTACATAAAATTATATATTTTCCTTCGTCTGTCGCTGCCTCAAAATTACGTCTCCGTCTTCGATTCTTTTTCCGATTTACTTAACGTGACGCGATTAAAAAATGATTACCGAGTGTAACAATCACATACACAGACACGACGTACAAGCACGTAAATAATAAAATCAAATTGATGCACGGCTGTACGTTAGTCGTCTCTCGATTCTTTTCTTCTTTCCTGGATTCGTTTGACAAAAAAAAAAAAAAAAAAAAAAAAATATGATGCCGCGATTCCTTCGCTTTGCCTTCGACCACGCGGGGATTGGCTGTGTTAACCGCCGGAATGGCTGAAATTCTTACGTGTCATGAAATATTCAAAAAGTCATCGGTTCTATTTTTATCTTTTATTCATACCGTCTCTCCCACGTGCCGTAAACTCTGAGAAGAATTTCGATATAATCGTAATCACTTCGATTTGCCGGGGAAAAGATTAATGCGTTCGAAAAGTGCTCTCTTTATTCCGCAAAGAGGCTTTTCAGCCATTCTCTAACGTTAACTCTCTGTCGTTCTCGCATTACGCTCCAACAGTTAAGAAAGACGTTTAAATGGTTTCTCACTTATACGTATACCGCTCGATGTATGATTTGGTGATACAGATTCGTTAAAATTACTTCTTGCAAGTTTGCAATTTGTTGCCATCTAGGACTTGAAGATTATCATTTTTCTCGAAGAGCTTATTAAAATGTAAAATATATGTATATATATATTTTTTTTCAATTACTTCTTTCAAATGTTAATTTTTTTGCTTTAAAACGAGGCGTCGATACACGTCGACGTTGTCATACGATTCTATTAAGACTGCGCGGATTAAACCTATACTCTCTACACGAGTAGTCCATTATTTGCGGGGTGAATTCGCCGAAGAGCATCCCCGCAAATGGACCGGCGCGAGTTTTCGCACCGATATCACCTCGGCCGACACCTCGATTTCTCCTCGCCTCGCAAAAACCGCCTCGCGGAAAAGCCGTTCCTCCCCTTTCCCACAAGTGAAAACTGACTCGCGAAACTTGTTAATTTCGCGAGTGCCGCCGCCGGGCAGCAAAATGGCGGAAAAGAGGAAATCTGCGAACTCGCGCATTAGAAAACTTCCACCAAAGTTTTTCGCGAGGCGATCTTGTTGTTGTTTCGGAAACGTTCTCCCGCGGGAAGCCCGCGTGCCGAAGGCCGCAGCGATATTATACACGAGATATCCCCGGGATCCCTTCGTCGAGAGAGCGCGCGCTTTTCACGCGCGAAAACACAATCCGCATCGAAATTTCTTCGTCCGCTTTTCTCTTCCGAAAAGCGCTCGTTGTAATACGACATTACACATTATTTCTACGCGCTATAACCTACTGTTTAATCCTAATGTATCTCTCTTGCGGATATAACACGCGTGTATCCTACGAAATAATATTAATTCAAGAAACCTGGCGTGTTTGATAGAAGTGAAGTAAATTTTCGTGCGCGATCTCATAAAAAAAAAAAAAAAAAAGAAAAAATACAACAATCTCCCGATTGCCTCGCGAGATAAATTGCAAAACGAAAAAGATAATCGCGCGCGATACATCTCTGTTTGCATCACTCGGCAACGATGCTTTGATGACCCAAAGAAATCAGCGATAACGGCTCGCGCGACAAAAACCAGAGTTCGATGGCTATCCGAGATTGATAGATTCTCCATCTTTCGCATGATGTATCGAAAATGCTCGGCGATCCTCTGCACACAACGTCGAATCAATTTTCACGTCGAGTTGATATTGTCAAACTGTGATAAAAAAAAAAAAAAAAAAAAAAAAAAAAAAAAAAAAGAGGATTTTAAATTAATCTTAACGCAAGCGCAATATTGCCCGCGTAGTTCATCGAGATAAAAATCTAATTGCTAAATAAATACGCGCATTACGGAAAGATAACCGCGATGACGTGATTATCGCGACAATTTATCTCAATTCGTCGAGAAAAATTGCGAAAGTGTCTCCGCGAGACTCGTGTGAATCGAGGTAAAAAACAAAAAAAAGAAAAACATATTTAATTTTGCACCGAGATGTTCGCGCGAATTCGTTCACCTCTACCAACCAGCCGGCGTAATATTCCGTTACTCTACAAGTTAATTAATCAATCAATCACGTTTCGTCGTTGCAGTTTGAGTGTGACTCTTACGAATTTTTTTATCATACAATCTCCTCTTTTTTTTTGTTTTTTTGTTTTTTTTTTTTAGACCTTTGCGTCGCTCGCGCGATGAATCTAAGAATCTATACTCCTACGTGCGGATATATCCTTAAATTAGAGTTGCTTTGTCGCCACGTAAAATTGCGTTTCTCTCACACCCGTCGCGTTACAAAATATATGCACAAAAATCTTTCTCGCAAATTCCCTCCCCCGTTTTTGTATTCCTCCTCTCTCCGTCGATTTCGAGTTTGTCCGTGGAAAATTCTCACGAGAATTTCTTTACGTTCGCGTTCTAAATTGCTCGCAAAATAACGAGTGCGCTACGATTATCGCCTCGTGCTAATCTCGACGCGTCTCTAAACGTCTAAAAACTATCATATCTCTGTGATCGAACACGTGACGTTAAGAATATGTGTAATCGCGCGTATGTGAGAATATATAAATATATATATGTATGTATAATATATAGCGCTTTGCAATCCCAAATTAGAGAGACGAGAGTTTTTCTCTCGGTTTGTAGTTTCTCTCTCCGTGCCCGTCACGTGTTCACCATTCGGGATGTCCGATTTCCAGCCCAGGGATCTGTCGATGTACATATATATGTATACTGTCGCAATCGATCGTTATGTCGCGCGACGAACGTAAGCCATCCGGCTCGCGTAATCAGATCGCCTTACGGGATCCGCGCGGCGTAAATTACTGTAATTAGCGACGCGCGTCTGCGAAATCAGGATATTCCCGGTGTCCGCTGCAATTTCATCCGTTGTCATCGTTACGCTCTAATCACCACGGGCGTTCCGTTACGCCCGGGCTGATTAATCCACCCGACTACACTCGCGTGAGAAAAAAAAAACAAAGTGAGAGAGAGAGAGAGAGAGAACAGAATAACGCAAAGAGGAAGAAGAAGAAGAAGAAGAAGAAGAAGAAGAAGAAGAAGATAACCGAAGAAGACTAAAATGAAGTGACGCGTGTTGTTGTTGGGCGCGCGGCTTCGTCAAATTCGCCGTCACACCGAAATTACAGTCGAACGTCATCGATATTCGGGCGTTCCGAGCCAAATTCGAAAGTCCTGTTATGTAAACGTCGAGCCTTTCTAGTAATACGCGTGAACGTAAATGAGGTTGTGAATGGGATGATGATGGGCGTGAGGATTGTGCAAGGGAGTGCATAGAGATGTCGTGGTGATGGTGGTGGGGGACGGCGGATGATTGACAGATTGCATCGTGGATACGGGCGACACCTGATTGGGGGGACCGGCCGGCACTTGGTACACGGTATTGGGCGCGGCCATCGGGCACCTTGAGGCCCCGGCTGCGCCGTGTTGGGCCCCATGCTGTTGTTGTTGTTGTTGTTGTTGCTGTTGTTGTTGTTGTTGTTGTTGAATGTAGTTTGGTGGTAGACATACCTCGAGGCGGTCGGTACGCGGCATCTTCTGCGGCATCGCCACCGTCTGGGGCACCACGCCGAGCGGACTCCCGACGCCCGTTGGGTCCGCCGGGCCCATTATCGCCGGCATGATAGGGCTAGGCGCAAAGTACGGGCTGTACGTATTGCCAACCTGCGGCATACCGGTCAGGTACGGATTCGTCGCCTGCGAAAACACACCCGGAAGATATCCAGGTAACACGGATTAGAACACACCTGTCCCCCGCCTTCGCTCCGCGCGATTTTTCGATAATGCGTTTTTTCTTTGTCGCGACGAGCGCCATTCTCGATACCGATTTTCGAAAAGCGAGTTTACATTACAAGACTGAACCGCGCGTACAGGATATTTGGTGACAATGGTGTATTTCTTAAAAAAACAAAAAAAAAAACAAACAAACATTTTCCTTGCAAATCAATTTGTTCAAAGCTGAGTAAATCTACTTCCCTTTGAAGTTAGCGTCTTCCCGCCGATTACCAAATACCCTGCGTGTATAATCAACTATTTCTGACTATATATCCGTATATAAATTCTGTTACAAGGTGCATCAAGGCTCCGCGAGCGCAAACGTTCCCCGATGTTTATTAACTTTAAGACAAGCAACATACATCGCCCGGTTTGCAAGATCTCCGCGCGCCGTGCTCGCTCCAATTTCGGATAAATAAGCAACACGATACTTGGCGTAATAGCAACGTTGCGAAGAAAGGATTACTGATTAATACCTTGTGTGTCTTCGTATAAAATTCCAATAATCTTCGAGCAACACACACGTGTGTTTTTATCAAATCACGAAATGCGTAGCTATATTTATCAATTTAAAACAGTCGCTACTGTCACTTGTAATTAAAAAAAACCTACTTTCTCAAAGTCAGAGCAATTTCTAATCCTTGGAGGAAGAACAATGACTTTTCTGAAAAGAAGTTTCGCGCGCTGGATAACATAATCAGGAAACGTTAACCCGGTGAATTTGAGAAACGAGCTTCGGGTCGCGCGCGCGCTCACCAAAGGCGAGAATCCGCAAAGAAAAGGCGCCTTCATTTGCGCGATGTCTCGCGAAGCCTTAATCGTCCTTTTTTCTCTCCTCCGTGTCTCCGCCCCTTCGCTTTTAACGACAAGCGTACGTTTCCCACACGAAGCGTTTTGGTTTTGCAGCGAGAGCTGGCTCCCGAGAAGCGAAGGCAGGTAATTTTTAAGCACATCTCCGCGGAACTAACGGAGCCGAACTCTCGTTCCTTCTTCTCAAAAGCCTCCGGTACCTTGGGAGCTTTCGTCGTTGTAAAAGAAGCTTTCTGGAAGCGCAGCTAGGTAATTCTTTGGAAAATGTATATATTGGCTCAGCGATATTCACATCGGCAATGTTGCCGAGTATATATCGGGAGAAATAAAAAAAAATAATAATAATAAAAAATAAAAAAATTGTTTTATCGCCACTACTAAATTCATTATGTCAAACCTAATCAACTTTCAAAATTACCACGCCTCGCATCCGGTTTCCTCTCGCCTCTCCGACTCTGAAAATTTCGATCCTTTGTTCTGTCTCGAGTTTCATCAAGATTTTATATAAATTGTAATAATGTTGCTATTATACGACGGTATAAAAATACAGAAACAACTTTTTTAAAGAGATGACGAGCTTTCGTTGCTTTTCAGAGTCGGAGAGCGCGCGGATTCTACTCGGCCGCAATACTCTACATGCTCGTCTCTTCTACGAAAAAAACTTCGAGAAAACGTGTATACAAACAAATCTTTGCTCAATAAACAAACAAAAACATCTCTCGTATAAGCATGCAAATAAAAAGTTACTCTCTAAGATTTACTATGCGGCGTAGTTTGTAAAATAAAATATAAGCTCTCGTACGAACGCTTACTAATTACAGGCGCTTCGCTTGAGTGGCTACGGTGGATGTAAATTTACGGAATTAATTAACACCCTCTCTAATTTGACTCGTTCTGAGCAAACTAATTTTAATTCACGATATTACGCATATAATATCCATCGATATTAATTCAGATATCAATTCGGTAAATAAACTAGCAACGGGTGTGTTTACATTCACCGATAGCCAGCAAGACGACAAATAAACTAAAAATTAGTGGAAGCCAACCAAAACCAGGAGTTACCATAAAGGCGTGGGTAGCGAGAAGTTGCTGCTGGATTTGCTGTTGAAGGTGATGGTGTGGTGCCGGAGGTGCCGGTGCCTCCTGTTCACCAATGACGTAATTGGAGAACACACCAACAATCAACCACAACCACGTGAGCCACAGCGGCAAACATAGGGGACAGACAGGCAGTCATAGTATAGGATTCAATGTCACGTAGCAACGACTATGAATGTATGTCATGAATAACAGAATAAGGAGGGCGGACGTTAATGACGAGTCACCACGTTTAATTGTTATCTCGCTCATTAAGAACGTAAAATCTCGATACACGCGTGTCGTTGACTTCTTCGCGCACAAAAGGGGGCGCGCGTTTGAACAAAAAAAACGCGGAGAAGTTCGTCGTCTCGCGGAGATTTGAAGAGCAGACCTCGATCGAAATCGACCTCGACGTCGTGTTCCGCGTGAAATTTTGACGAGAGCCGACGAAACTTCGCCGCGTCCGAAACGCCTCCACCCTTGGTCTTATCGGAAAGTTCAACGTGTCGGCACTTTGCTTCTCCCGTAATTAACGAGGCCTCCCGTCGAATAATGAATACGAACAATACGTAAATGTCTGCGATGAGAATCTGATGTCGACACTAAAGGCTCTTAACTCGAATTATCTTATCTCTCTAGACGAGTCGACAGGAAATGTTCATAAATCAAATATTCAAAAAAAGTCTGAACATAAATATTTACGATATTAATAAATTTATAATTTATTTATTAATTTATTCTATTAGTTGTGATAAAAATAACGAAAAGGAAAACCGCCGTATTATCGATTCAAGAGCCTTTAATTTGCATAACCGGATTCTGTAAAATTGACTATCGAAATATATATATATGTACATATATATATATATATAAATAACACGAAACAGATTCCTCTAGAAAGTAAGGGGATGACACTGACCAAGAACATGCGGCGTGCTGAACTTTAATTCTCAAATGTTTATCTCTTGGTGTGCAATGTCCACAAAAAAAAAGGAACGCAGGTAAATACAGACGGCGGAGTGTCGCGACTTCGTGAACGTATCTCAAACATTTAATTCGAAAAATAATGTGATCTTCAAGTGTCTTTAACTTAATATTGCAAGAAAAAGAAGCTCCGACACCGCGCCGTCAATGATCTACGCGACGTCGCCTACCGAGAGAAAGGTAAATCTAAGGGGGGTGGGATAAATAACTCTTGACTAAACACAGACAAAACCAAGATTTTTCGATCGTGAATCAAAAAAGAAGGTGTGTGTGTGAATGTGTGAATAGCAGAAGACGTTGGTGCAACGATCGTTTGTGAATTGTTTTTTGTCTGACATACCACTGCGGGTACCTGCCCGGGCACGAGGGGCTGCCCCGGCGTGAGACCCTGTTGAATCTGCTGCATCAGCGCGTTTTTCAACGCTAGATGGTTGCGACCGTTTATCAGAAGTTGGTCCTTCAGATGCTGCGGTGGGTGGAAATACTTGCAAGGTGGCTTCTCTCTGTTACATCGACCCTGCAACAAAAAAAAAAACAGAACTTTGTTTAGATTTGTCGTTTTCTTTGTTTTTTTTGTGTGAAATAATATCAATATAATAATGTGGTATTATATTAATATTGTTACAATACAATAATATTATTACAACATAATAGTATTAATGTGATAACACAAGAGAAACATAACGATTCTATTAGTCACGAAATGTTTGATACATCCTCCCTCTCGTCTGTACTCGCGGTAGTACGGGCGTGAGGCGTGTGTACTATAATTTCCCGACAAGATACACCGTTACACTCTAACACATCTATGCGCGTGTTTATGCAAGAGGCGCCGGCATTGCCACGGCGAAGCTCCCGTAATGCAGGCTCCCTTCGTCTTACAATTTATCCACAAATGAAACGCACTCGCGTACAAGTGGTACATAATATAGCTAATATCCGAAAGTCATCCAGCATCAGGGATCCCTCTACACCCGTCGGTATCGGGTTCTCGTTTGCTCCGAGCGTTCTCTCTTTGCCCTTCCCCCCGGACCTTCCCTCCTTCCCGTAATTTGGGTGTCGGGACGAAGTGTAACGCGGTTTACGGGGTAAGTTGCGGGCGCAAGGCCGGAATACGGAAGTGGCGCGAAGGCGGGAAGATGGAAGGAGAGATGCTCGAGAGCGTCGAGAACGGGGGAGGGGGATGATAGTGAGAAAGAGAAGCTTCTCCGGGAGCAGAGAAGCGGACGAGAGAGCGACGGAGGAAGAAGATGGAGGAAGGAAGGGTGAGACGAGGTCGCGCGTCGGTGTCGCGGTGGTACTAATTAGACCTTAACAATATTAGTTCAGGTAAGACGACTATATATAGGACCGTAAGGGTAGCCATTGCCTACCGTGCTTTCTTACGGAAATCCAGTGGCTTTCGGTAATAGCAGCTTGCGAGCGTAAACTCTCACGGGAGGAAGACAGAGGAGTTGTTGCGGACGTTTGCGAAGGACGTTGAGAAGGAAAACGGGGGGTTGAATCGTGCGGCGACGGTGGCGGCGGGGCGAGCGCTCAAATATCGCCTAATTAAGCACATTCGAGAGTTTCGAGGAATAATGTGTAGGTACCCGCTACGAGAAAGTTTCGTCCCATTGAGAGGAAACGCTCCGCCCTCTTCATCGTCCTTGCCATAGTCATCGTCGTCGTCGTCGTCGTCAACGTTGTCGCGCTTTACGGCAGCGAACTTCTCGTTGACACGAGACGATTTAAGCTCGACTAATTGCACAAGACGGGGATTCCCGTTCGAGTGTGCGCGGGCTACGCGGCGTTGCACACAGAACGACGCGCGTGTCGTTAGATTCGCGACTGGGATTTTGAACGTCGATAACGTGTTTGTTTTTCCTCACGGGTCATCGCTCTTCCGTCTGTTTCTTCATTGCTCGTAATGAGGAACCAGTCAAAGCGAGATCGTCAAACTGATTCACTGTAATTCGCAATCTCTCGTTCTTGGCGCAAAGCTGAGAGATTTGAGAACGAAGTTATTTTTTAATTTAAAAATGCGATGTGCACAGAGAGAAAAACATATGTAACAAACAAAATAATACGCGATATTTCATAGAATTTTTCGTAGAGAGTTCGTAAGAAGAGAGTTCGTGCTGTAAGATTCGCAATGATGCAAATAAATATAGTTTCGGAATACTAACGCTGACGTAACATTCTAGACGGTGTTAACTGCAATATTAAAGTTGATTTAAAGCGTCTACTGATAAGAAACAACATTCTCTCCAGAGAACCGCGCGAAATGCTTTTCCCTCTAATTTTAATGAAACTTTAACGATATTTAGAGGATCTCCAGAGAGGGGTAACGTAAATCTCATACATAATAATGTAATATCTCACAGATCTTTTAACAACTAAATTGTCTCATTCTTGAACTTAAATGTAATATCGACTAAATATATAGTATGCCCCAGACACGCGTGACTCTGAGCATCAACAACATTGTATTTGTCATCCGCAAACAATTTTATATTACGAAATTTAATTATAATTTAATTAAAGTATGTTATGTAACAAAATCTTATTTTAATTATAAATTTACTTTTGCATTTTGTTACACGTAATTAAATTATGATATAAGAAAAACTTTAATTATAATTATAATAATTTATTATATAGCGAAAAATATAAAAATTGTGTGTAAAAAACTTCAGAAACTCGAGATCATATTTAAAAATTTTTACGACGGCAGCATTTATGTGTTACTTGAAAATTTACGGCACGTACACACAAGATATCGGAGAAGCCGTTTTTCTCTGTCCCCTTAAAATGTGACTGGCGAGTATAAACCTTTCCCTAACGTGATAATAAATACTATTCAGTTTCATGTTTTTTTATCCGCTTAAAACGAATAGCCTGACATAAGATAAAGGCAAGGTTTTGCTGTTTTTACAGCAGCCGATCCGAAGAAGGTATTAACCTTATTACGTCGTAAGATGACGTGATAAAGAACGTCTGAGCCGCGTGGTAACAAGATCTTACTCGTTTTCAAGACTAATCTCGTACGATCCACACGAGCATGGTTTAAATCTGTCGTTTTGAGAAAAAAATTTCCGGCTTGCGAAGTGAATAACCTTTAACGCGACCGTTTCACACAGACAATATCAGATTACGTGTTGTAATTTTCCCGTGTATTAATTTGTCGCGTTACTTAAAACAAAAAGATTTTATTCCGAGAGAAAAAAACATGTAAAAGTTAAAAAGGCGAGAAGACAAAAGAGATCCGATCGATACGGAAGGTAATAAATAATCTGTAGCCGTTCGGGGTTTCCCCGATAACTCATCGACGCGAAACAAGCAGGTGCGCCGGAGCCAAAAAATAAAAAATACAAAAACAAAAAATAAAAAATAAAAAATGCTTCCGTCGACTCGCACGGGCGCGACAAAGAAACTGTTCTGTGCTCTCATTGTTTCGACCTTCCAGCATTACATACAAAAGAAACGCCCGTGGAATAGAAGGAGGCCGGAGGCTCGAGACCGACTCAATTACAGTCGCTGAGCGACGCGATAATTGGGATCAAGATTGATTGTCTTCCTTCCTTTCGCGCTGACCTCCCGCGAGTACAAGCTACTACGTCGGGACGTGCATTTTCTTTTTGCTCGTCTCATGCTAAATAAATTGTCCCGGAGACGCGCGGAACACCGACCAGAAACGCGACTCCATCCGAAAAATATTTATTTTACGGAATTGTGTTGCAAAATAAACTCGTAAATGTTATTAAATGTATAGCGCTATCGAATCCGGAGCGATGCAATCTGTGTTAGGAATTTTGTTATAACCATCGAAAAACGATATCGTAAATTTAGATTCGAAAGTAAATCGAAGTACATACAAGCTCTCGCTCTCTCTCTCTCGCAAACTGTAATCGATTTCAAACATTTGCATATTCCTTTATATCATCTACAAAACCGGTCGTACTCGAGCCTCGTCTGTTCCAAGTGACGTAAAACAATCTCGATCGGCGTAGATATACAATATTCGACAGAAAATTACGACGAGCAACTCGTAAAGCGCAAGAAGTACGACGATAAACCGCGCGATAATAATTCGCGCGAAAGCGCTCGGATCATTTTCCAGCTGCGCGGAAAAAAACAACTCGGGGAGACATCCGCGAAAATGACTCCGACGACGTGGCGCGAGGAAAGGAAAAAGCAAAAGGGATGGAAGGGGAGGTTGGCGCGGGCTTGCGGGATGGAAGGTGCTCACTTCATGGCGGCGGGAGGTCGATGTCGAGCAACCTTTTTCACCTCGATAAAGCCCCGTCGTCGAAGGTGGCCGACGAACACGATCCTTCAGACCCGGGCTAACCCCGTTTTATAACCTCTCACCCATCTCTCGCATCCCTCGCGGCCCTCCCCCTCCAGTCGCAACCTACGCGGGCGACAGCACGCCGAGAGTGAACGAACAGTGTTTCTCCTCGCTGCTGAAACGAGCATCGTAGACAGAATGATAGAGAGAAAAGCACGCGGCAGAGAGAGAGAGAGACGAAGGCTGGGAGAAAGAAGTTAGGTGGATGAAAGGAGTGTGCGGCGAAGGGGTCGCCGAGCGCACAGTCGTCGAGCCGTCGCGCAAGGGCCGCGGGGCGGGTAAAGCGAGATTACTAGGATTTGCGCGTAGATTTGCATATCGATTTTCCAGCCAGGAACGGTGTCGTATGGCGGCGGCGAGCGAGCGAGCTGGCACACGATTTGCCTTAATTTCGCCGTGGGAGGTATCTGCGACATTAGCCCGGTGGATGCGGCTTTAAGCGCGGCTGTTTCACGCCACGTCAGTTTCGGATGTCGTGCGCGCGCGACTACGAAATTATACCGCGTCGCTATATAACTCTCGATAATAATCGGTGAAGGAGAAAGAAACGCGCGCGCGAGGCGTTTCCGCGGCAAAGAGGGAACGGTTGAGTTTTTGGAAAGGGAGCATCAAGCGCGCATCGCGTGTCGGATACGTTACGGCCTTGACTTCTGATAGGCTATCTCGTTACGGAGGGAGATGTATCTTTCAAGACAGTTTTCGCCAATTTTCGGACGGCGGAAGTAGGTCGATTCGTCATTTTGATTAATTACAGTTTGGGTATTCGTTGACAGAAGCGCGTGTGTTTTTCTCGTAATTAAAAAAAAAAGTCTCATTTTTCGCTCGTGAGGAATAAATGCAAATGTTGAATAAGCGAGTCGAATGATAAAAAAAAAAATTTGGCAAAAACTGGGTCTTTGTTGTTGATTTTAATTGACTCTGGGAAACAATGGCGCGCGTATACAGCGCATAACCCAGTCGCGCATCTTAACTGTCCGCTTGTTCCGCAATATCCTTTCGCAGGAGAGAGCGCCGTAATCGGATCAACAAGGAATCGGCGACGAAGGACCAGCGACGAAGAAGATATCGACGAAGGGAGAGAGAGAGAGAGAAAGAGAGAGGATTTACAGGAACAGGCAGATATTGGCGCGATGATAGGCCAGATTGAGAGGAACTTTGTTATCTGGATTACTTAGGGGAGTGGAAAAAAAAAACTCTCCGATATGGGGGAGGTATATGCCGTACACATATATGATGACCCTCCCGATCCTTCGAGGAAAACCGCTGAGGATAAAGCCTGTTTCGGGAATTCGCTTAGTGTTACGCGATTTTCGCATATTTATGGATATCGCATGAACACCGGAATGCATTCGTATGCATAGCATTACCCTTTTTCGCGTTTTATAAAACGCAACCTTCCTCCCCCCCAATGTCGGCAACGGTGCGACGCCGAGATAAGATTGCATTGGCAAAACTAACTTTGCATTACAAAAATCAAAGAAAAGATTGCACAATTTTCTGTAGCTATTTTCCGACACATAAAATAGAACAAAATATTATAAAAACAATTCGTAACTTTTGAAAAATATGTAAAATATGTAAGTAGCTTAGCGTTACACAAATGAGGCTTCTAATGACAAACGCAAGATCTCATTTGTTGCAGTTAATCGTTATTTTGTGCGTTTTATTTTTTTGTTTAGCTTCTTCACGTTGCGTAATCTCTCAGCGCGGCTTATGTCAGTCTCGGCAACCGTTTCGCTTTAATTCCCGCAAGAATCCGGAGGAGGAGCAGACGTGAACTAGCGCGCTTCGCATCAGAATTCAGAAGAGAGAACCGCACCGGCAAAAGCCGATTGCGGACGCGGCAGAAAAAAAAAAAAAAAAAAAAAAAAAATTTTAGCGGGATTTCGCATTGCGGAACGTACAGACAACAGCTTGCATGCCTATATCGCTCCCGTAGGAGAAGCGCGGTGGAATCGAGCGAAAGAGTCGATGACGCGGTCAGTCGGTGGAAGAGATCGGAGTGAGGTCGGTCTCTCCCCTATACATGCGCTCTCTCTCTCTTTCTCTTCTCTCCGGGGTTTGTCACGCTCCGGAATCCCGGAGAGAAGAGAAAGAGAGCTTTGCGGTCGCGATCACGCGCGGGCGAAGCCTCGCTTATATACACCCCCGGCACTCAAACCGTTCCCTCGACTCGTTCGAGGGAACGGTTTGAGATCCTCCTTCTCGAGAGAAGGACCGTAGCTGTCAACGGTCTCCGACGACGTTCCTCGTTCTCTCACGGACGATGTGTTTTAGCTAAGACGAGCCGTCCGGTTAATTCGAAAAGTGGCGGTCCTCTTTCTCTGCGTTCTTTCCGCGAGGCGCTCTTTCCGCTCCCTTCTCGCTTTTTCTCTCACCGCTGCTATCACCGTCGTCGTCGTCGTCGTCTTGGAGCACCACCCGGATGTCGGGAGAAAGCCGGACCAAATGACATTAGGGGTCTCGTTTCATTACGGCGACGGACGTGAAAGCACAGCTGAGTCAGTGGCTATACACCCCCGGTGTGTAAAAGGAAAGTCGGTCCTCCTCCCTTTGTTTTTTACTCCGCCTCCACCACCCGTTTTCTCTGTTTCTCCTCTCGTAGATCTTTACGGCAGCTACCGGAACTATTTTCTTTTTGTTTCGAACGTTTTCATCCTATCCCTTCTGATGCAGTTGCGATCTCTCGGCGTTTCCTTATCGCGCGGGTGACAAATGGAAAGGGGAAACATTTACTTCACGTTCACGCGAACATCATCGCGATCTCACGAAATTGTTTTTCAATTCTCGCGATGCCGTTGTGCAATTTGTATGAAACTTTAGAAGCGTGAAAATTTTTCAAAACTTGTTTTATCTGTTACTATATTACTATTATTATTATTATTTATTAACATTATTATTATTATTAATTGATTAACAAAGCACGTGCACAGTCTGTCTCTCGATTATTCTGATATAGAGACGTTATCAGTTTTAATTCTCCGTCGGGCGAACTATTGCGCGCGGAGAGAAAGAACTGTCTGCAATTACGCGAGGTTTTTATTCAGAAAAACAGCAGACAAATTAACCGGGACGGCTGACGCGATGCTCTCGCAGTCGTTTAATTTAACATGTTCCGCGCGCGCCTCTCTCTCTCTTTCTCGCAATATGCGACGGCATTTCGCGAAGTTCTATTTCCGAGACGCGCCGCGACAGCTAACGACGTGGCGTTATTAACGGGCGCGAACGACGACGACGTGGTACACGCCTCTCTCAGCTAAATTGGTGGACAACGTATACACGACGAGGAGAGAGAGCGTCTTCGACGACAAATTTCGTCGCGCACGCACGCAGCTACGTCGGGCGCTCTCTCACACGGTACATATTAATGCGTAAAAGTTAATCCCGATGCCCGGGCCGATATCCCTTATGTAGATCACGAACTCTATTAGGTCTGGAGTCTGTAAAGTCTCTCGACGCTGCTTATATTAGTTCTCGGGTTCCCCTTGGAGCGCGCGACGTAAGCAGCCTCGGGGAGCCTCTGACGCAATTCTTCGAGAAAACTTGTACACACCTCGCACGTATGCCATCGCCCCGGCCGTTACACGCAGGACATGATAATACAGACACCCGACCGGCATATGAAGTATATATGCGCCACGCACATTGGACGCAAGTTGGCGCGACGGCACAAGCACCTATACAATAGCATGCGCATCTAATTTGAGCCGCGGAAGTGTCGAACGCGACGCGTCTGCATTCTGAATATCGGTCAATTATTGCTCTCTTGTTTCGATCGAGCGCGCGAGATCGGAATACGTTGGTTGGTTAATTACTATTTGCCGTCTCGTCGTTGACGTCAGATCTATTGTTGGTCCGCAAATGTCCTGAAGATATTATCTGTTTGCGCACAAGTGTTGTCGTTACGTTATTAGAACAAGTTACTTAAGTTGACAACTGTCTCGGGCATTTGTCAAGAAAATAATTTTAGATAAATATAAATATTGAACATAACAATTTTTGATGTTTCAATGTTTGAAAGAGAAAGACACGAAAATGTCTGCTTATAAAACATTTACATACTTGTCCCTCTCTCTCTCTTTCTGCAAGGCACATCATTAATTGTTTCAATATAAAGATAATGATAGTATTTGAACACGTCGGCCGATCCAATTGAAAATAATGAAATTACGTGACCGTGTAATTTAAGCGCGTCACACCATATGACAGGTGATCGCCGTTTCAACGCGTCAATATCGATGCGCGCTTATAAATACTAATTAAGAGCGCGAGCGAATCTTGATGGACAGCTGTTGCGACTGCAATTGCATTGAAAACGTCATCCAGCGGATCGGTCGACGTGAGTGCGCGCGCGCGTAATGCCGCACACGTGTGTAATTGAAACTCAAACGAATGCATAGTAGAAATCACACACGTTCCTAAAACTGAATTCGCTTTTGCGCCGAGGGGAAACAAACTTTGGCCAATGATTTTTTATGCGCATAATCGGATTCCCATCATGGTGTAGTTGCGCGCTGATATTTACAATTTGCCGTCGCGTTACCGTATATCGGGGGAGAGAGGATGCGATTGAGGATAGATATTCCAAACATTTTCCGAACTTTTTTTTTTTTTTTTAGTTTTCTGTTTGCGCACATTCGACAAATTCGTGCTACGGCAAATAATGACCGATACGAATTCAGAGAGTTCGAAAACACGCACGTATCGAAAGTATATATCTCACAATGAGAAAACGCTACGCGTGTGCAAACGCACATATTGACCGTAGTAACTTTATTTTTTACTTAACACCAGAACAAGCAAATCCAAATTTAAATGACGGATTTCAGATTTTCAAATTATAAAAATTGTGAAAGTGCTCTTGTCCAAATGTATATTGAAAAAAAAATATATATCCTTGCAGCTGAGAGTAGCTTTTTTCGTTAATTAATTAATTACTTAAATATTAAAAAAGTTGAAAATAGTAAAATGTTTCCTCAAATATTTATCAAATTGACAGATGTGGTAAAGAATACATTCAATTCTGGTCGTCCAAGTGTTGTTGATAACGCGCGATATTTCCTGATAAAACGACCACACGCGATTCGGCGGTACCGTCGTCACGATAGAGCACAATTGAGCAACAAATTCGCTCGTCCGTAATGAGTGCACTTCCTTCGCGTAACCCGCGAGAGCGTTGCGCACTGATTGTCGTTAGATCGACAATTTAACAAGATGTTTCTCCGAGTGTGAGTTATCGTTTAACGAACGCCTCTTCGACTTCGGGCCGCTCAAGTGCTCTAGAGTCTAGTGCAGCGTGCGGAGCCGGTCTTACCACTCGAGGCTAAGGGCTGCTAACTCCCTTCCTCCTCTCCCGATTTTCCTACCCCTTTTCTCTCGCTTTCTCTCTTTCTCGATTTGTCTCTTTCTCTCTTTCTCGCGATCTCCACACTACCCGGGCCCCTCAAGCTCAGGCTCGCACCAACTTTACCCGTTAACCGAGCCTGAGGAGTTACGATAATTTACAGAAGAGAGGGTGGGTCGAGAAAACCTCCCGGCGGTCAGGTAGAGAAAGAAAATGGTCGGGGGAAACTCGGCGGGAAAAGTGGGTAGCCTCGGAGCTTCGAGTTTTTAGCCGTTTGATTCGTCAGCACAATTAAACGAATTAATAGGCGCCGCTTTGCTCGCTCGCTCTTCCTCTTTCTTTCTGTTCTAGCATTTAATCCGCGCTACGCGCTCCGCTTACGATCGCCCTTCTCACAAAATCTGCGGTAACAATCACAGTTCGCAAAGATACACTGATTACATCGGCTCTACGAATTTTAATTGCTCGCGCGTCAAAGAAGACCAGACTGTAATTTTCCCGATCTTTGGTGTATTTATAAAATTTATCGCGTTATCATCGTTGCGTTGTTTAATTATTCAAATATTAAAGAAAGTAAAAACATAATTTGTTAGTTTTCAAATGTTTTTTTCAATTATTCGTCAAAGTGACAAATGTGATAAAATTAAATGTACATTCAACTCTTAGTGTTAAATTACATCCCCAAACTTGCAAACTTGGAAAAAAATAACGTCGTTAACGCGCGATCTTAAATTTCGACATCTTTGAGCCGGGAAAGCGGCACAAAAGTTGATCACTAACAGAATAACAAATTCGCGAATTAAACGCGGATCAAAGAGAGAAAAGTACGACGGCGATCTACACGGAAAGAGAGTCGGGACAAGGAAGGAGAGTACACCCGCCGCCAAAGCGAGACCGGCTCTCAAAGGCGAAGAAAATTTTCCGAGTTCTAAGTGATAGAAAAAAAAAGAGAGGCGTTAGAAGGCACGGCGTGCCGCTCTCGCTCTGCGCGCGCTCTCCTCTGTATCGCGCTCCCTTTTTTTGCTCCCACGCTCTTTCCACGCTCACCCTCGCCATTCCCCTTTCCTCCCCTTCGCTCGGCAACTCTTCTTTCCGTCATCCATCGTGCTAAGAGTCTTGCCGAACATCAAAGGCTTTGCGTGGCTCTCTACGGCATATACGATAAAATAGACACGATGTACCAAAGGCAAACCACTAAGCCCCTCGGCTCTCCGAAAGCCCTGATTCAAATCGGGCTCGACGTGACACGATAATTATTGCCCGCCTTCCTCTCTTGCCACTTCAGACCACTCGCAGGAGAATAAATCTGCCGCTCGTGCAACAACCGCACGCAGTCAGACGAAACGCAAAACTCGAGTTCTCCGTCTCTCCGAATTTGCGGAGGGAATATTTTATTGACGATTTGATAAAACATCAAACACCGCAAATGCACGTTTCAATAAAAAAAAAACAAAAAAAAAAAACTGTATACATTGATAATATCCGATAAGAGATAATGGAAATGCAATGATATCGACTTCGTTTTTAAAATTCTTTCTCTCTCTGCTAAAATTCAATTTCAACATTCTCCACAGAAACTTTTCCTCGCTCGATCATATTGTATTGTTTTTTTATTTTTTTTATTTTTTTTAACGTTGATCATTTTACGCGATAAAGATGAATTTAAATACAACGGGAAAATAATACATAACGCGCAAAATGTAATGCGCAAAAATATATATTGCGGCGCAAGGCAATTAAAAACTTATATTCTGCAAATCAGATTTCAAATAAATATATACGGCTCGTAAAAGTAAACATAGTGCGTTACCCTTCCGGCTATTATCACGGCCATTAATCGATAATGGGACGCATTTACACGCGCGGCGTTACACACGCGGCGTAATAAAATTTTATAACGTATATTCATCGAATCGCGTGTGACCAACACACGCGCGACAATGTAATTCCGTCGGTTGGCGCACTGCGTTCGGGACGCACTCGCGCTGTGCGCACTTATAAATTCGCGACGTGCGCGCTGGCACAATGTCGTCTAATATGTAAATCACAGCCGCGTAGAAATCGCACGTTGCGGCTCAATCTCGAGTTGCGCGCGGGTTTGCTTGCAAATTCATGTGATTTTCTACGGTGATTACTCCGGCGATGCCTCCCCTGCGAATCGGCGCGAGTCCATCACTTTTTTTTTTTTTAAATATTTAAACGTCCCGTCCCGCCGCGCTTGCGGCCGATCCCCGAAAACCGCGATTTATCGCGTTAAACAATCGCGACGATCGACATTGCTCGTTCGAGAGACGGAACGCTCGCGCGCGCGCCTCGAGCAATCGGCCAAACGCGAATTTTCGCGATCTATCGGATATGTGCGCGCGCGTTCACTCTGTCGGCGTTTTAGAAGCGCATTACACACGTTCGGCTGGCTTCATATCGGCCCCCACGGTACATTGATTTAATCCTCCGATTCTATATAGAGTTGCGCTGTTATATCGCCCGAGTGGAGAGAGGGAGGAGGTGGAAAAAAGCGATTTCACCGGAGTTGTTCGTTAGCCGCCTTCGATCTGGATTACAAATATGACGGCAAATCGGGACTAATGAGCATGCGAGAAAATCAACTCTCTGTGTTCCGACGGCAATACCGTGCGCATTTGAGAAAAAATTAATTGCAAAAATAATTAAGACAAAACATTACGGGAGTAAATTCGACACTATTAGTTTTTCTTTATTTGTACAGAAAACAGTGCATTGAAAAAGAGGGAAAACACTGATCTATTCAAAAGCTGCTCAGTGCTACTTGAATCAGGTGTCAATCGCATGTCCCTCAGCAGCGAAACGAAAACCGTGCGACGTCGATCGATCGAGGGAGCACAAGCGCTGGGGGCTTTTAATTGTTCTAAATTTAATTACGATACTTGAGTCGCGGCGGTATGCGACTTTCGGCGCGGAAACGCGCAAAAAATTTCCCAAGAGAACCGCGCGCAGCACGTAACTAGTCTCGCGCGTGCGTGGCGCAAACAAATTGAAAATAAAAAAAACTAACGTCTGTACAGAAGTGTAATTCGACGCCGCAAAACTGCGGCTTTTTATACGCGAAAATGAAATTTCCGCTGATACGCGGAATTCGCGGATATGCAGTTCGCTTTTTTTTTTTCGATCGAATTTCAGTACTGCGATATTTAAAGCCTCGCTTCGACGATCGATCGTTAAGAAGCAATTCCGCGCGCCACTTCGCGCGCGTGCACCAGAAACGTCACTCAGTCTCGGAAAAACATCGTTGCGATTCGACGCATCTTGTAACAGCGTACGTGATTGAAAGTAATTTGCCTGCGAGCGTCGCGTTTTCTGGGACAAAAGCGAAAAATAGCGGGAACGAGAAAAGTCGACGAGTCACGCGAATCTCGCATCGCGCGAGATCCAAATGCGTCGAGAAAGTCGCTTCTCATAGAGAGAAAAATGAATGACACGTTAGAAAGAACTTCTCATCCGAACAGTCTGATTTTGTATCAAGTATTGAACGAATGTTCGATACGCAAAACTCGTAAATTTTGACAAAATTGAGACTAAAGAATGGAAACAAAAAACTCTGAGATCTCTCGAGAGATATTATTACCAGAATCACTCTCCGAGGGATGATTCAGGGATGATTCGAGTGACGCAAATAAGGACGCAAAGTTTCCCTTACTTGTCAAATGGACCAGAGCGTCGTTTTCGGATGACGAATAAGGTCAATCTGCCGCGTCGGATGTGATTTCGCTTCGACGGACGGATGCCATAAGCGAAATCGCACAGACGGCAATGTCGCGTGAAAGTTACTCTTGCGTAAATCGTGCGCCGTCGTCTTGTTACCCGGAGCAATTACCATTTTCTATGCGCCGGTATAAGCACGCGCTCGGACTCCTCGCACGATATTCTTTCTTTTCTCAAGACGTTATCTCGTGTTGAAAATTTCTTTTTCCAACAACAAACAGGGCAATTATCCCGCATGTAATCTGTTTTGTAATATAATTACGACGAGTTTCTATGTTAATTATGACGTGTGTGTTTAAAATTAGATGCAAATATTTAATTAGTTTCATTAGCTCTTCAAAATTAAATATCTGTTTAAAAAATTTATTGATGATGTGAATATACTTCCCGTATAATTCTCCTTTATTTGTTAAATAACTTATTAAAGAAATAAAAAAAACTCACCGACTTCTTACTCTCGTGCATTTCGTGACATTAATTAAGATCTTTTTCCTCATACTGCGATTAATAATTGCCGTCGCGTTCATGTAAAGGTTAAAACGTTAATTACACATGCCGTTTCGTCGTATATATTATTAATGCGCTCCGCGCGACCGCGCGGAGAAGGAATTAAAAAATCAAGAGGCACAGTAGTGCCTCGCGCCAAGTTTACGCGCAATGAAGTGGACTCTTTCTTTAACAAAATAAATAAATTTTTTATGGAATATTAAAAATTTCACGTAGATCGCGTCGATACAAAATATTGTTGTTGCAACAATACGTAGTACTACTATACTAAGTAGCGTTTTGAGCAGGAATAAGATTTTTCTATGCAAATATTATAATATCGCATATCGATATATATATCGCATATCGATATATATATCGCATATCGATATATATATCGCATATCGATATATATATCGCATA